>CM053026.1:51707266-51753985 GCA_028564925.1 Lithobates sylvaticus | reverse complement strand
GCGTTTTTGACAAAGTTTTCAAGACTTTGTCAAGATTTCTCTAACTGAACAATAAAAGAGGATTGCTCAGGCCTCTAGTAAATCTGTGTGGCAAGACTGGACTGAAATGAAAGGAAATATTATTCTCTACATTATGACATCAAACAAAAAAAAAAATTTGGGGGTTTACATCCACTTTAATGCCCCGTACACACGGTCGGAAATTCTGACCACAAAATCCGTCGGATTTTTTCCAACGGATTTTGTCCGACACTGGTGTTGTATACACACGGTCGGACAAAGTTGTCGGAAAATCTGATCATTCTGAACGTGGTGACGTTCGTTGCGTACGACGGAACTACGTCGAGGCTAGTAGCCAATAGGTTTGGTCTCCTAATTTGATCTGAGCATGTGTGGCACTTTGTCCGTCGGAATTCTCTACACACGATCGGAAAAAGTCCGATCGGATTTTGTTGTCAGAAAATTTGAGAGCAGGATCTCAAATTTTTTTGGACGGAAAAAGTCCGATGGAGCCCACACACGGTCGGATTTTCCAACAACATGGTCCGATCGGACATTTTCCGTTGGAATTTCCGACCGTGTGTACGGGGCATAAGTGTGTCCCTAGGGAGTGCTTTCTAACTGTGGGGGATGTGCTTTGACTGGGGGAAAACAGAGATCCATGTTTCTGCTTAGCAGAAACACAAAATTTCCATTTTCCCCTCTGGCAGAATGGCGGTCTGCCTTGTTTACATAGGCAGACCGCCATTCTGCCTCTCCTGAGAACGATCGGTGGGTCCCTGTGGACATTGTGTTCGCCGGTCCCGCTGATTGGCTCCGGCTGTGTCCAATCACAGTGGCAATGGGTCACCGGTGTGCCCCTAGACCCCGTGCATGAAAATCATGTACAGGTATGCAATTTCGTGCAGGAGGGCCGCCCTGCCGCAGTAAATCTGCGTGGGGCGGTCTTAAAGTGGTTAAAATAACGCAGTGCCAAAAAGCAATAAATGGCCTGGTCATGAAGGGGGGGTAAGTGGTTAAAGTTGCACACCAAAACACACGGCATGTACATTGTGATGCACTGCATCCTACAGTAGCGGGGTGTTGGGGTTGTACAGCAATGCACTAAGTGCACCGCGTGCTTTGTGGCAACGTATGGTAAAATGCACACTTCACAATGCCTTACTGTATAAGAAACACATTACAGCAATAAAGTTGTTTTACTAAAATATTTGCCTGGAGAATCACTTTCAGCGATCAGGGAGGCAGCAATACGGTTATACGATAACCCTATAGATTTAACTGTCCAAATGCATGATGGAAATGTTCTGATCCAAGTACCAGAAATTACAGTGGCAGCCTACACAAATTTTGATTCCATTACAACGTTCGGTTTTTATTGCCTCTTGTTTGTTACATAAAGAATGTTGAGCTCCAAAAAAACACATACTTGGGACCTTCGTTATATATGACAAACAAGAGGCCATAAACACAGACCATTATAATGGACACAAACTTTGTCTAGACTGCAGAGAGGTTTTATTGTCCCTTCATTGATCGAGCCGGAGATCTCCACAGCTGGGGCTAGCTCTGTTTCCTGTTCATTAAAGACTATTTCACAATGATAGTTTACTTAATAGTGGGGCCACAATTTATATATGGTGGAGGCTCAAGATTAATTGAAATCCTATATCGCATTGAGTGCCAGTTAATTAACCAACTCTTCTCTCGTGTTCGCGGCCTCACATATGAATGGAGCGCTAGACTTGTGGCAAGGTAATTAAAGGGTCAGTCCATCCAAAAGTGATATTTCAGTGTTTGGTAGATGATGGGGAAAGAAGCCACCAGTCTCTCATACTTCTCAGGGACTCTATTAAAGAGATCTCTGCACTTGAGTTCCCGTTGTGGCTGTTATGACTCCCACTTTGGCAGCTCGGTTATATATGTATTTATATTATAGAGAATGTAACGGGAACTGGACCACACAAAGATGGGTGGGAACACCCAAATCTCTTTAGGTGGAAAGGTCTCAAGACCAAGAACGAGAAGTTCACACACATAGGTTGGACTTGTCCCTTTTTTCAACCTTACCTACTACATAGTTACATATATATATATATATATATATAAGTTAAAAAATACAGCTGGGAGATCTCGATTTTGGAGCATCCAGGACATATAAGAAACTAGGGGGTGACGTGGTCCTCCAAGCACTGCTAATAACTGAAATATGTTGGCTTGGCTAGGGTCATACCTCTACTGAGAGTAATACATGGGCTACCATCATTGAGCTCATCCTGATAATACTAATTGCTTTAGTGGCTCTGGGTTCAATCCTCTCTGAGTCACTGACTTGTTACAAAATGGCGCCAGGAAAGTCAGGAAGGAGTTTGCAGGTGACCAGTAAAGTTTTAAAATCTTCGGATCAGCAGAACAGCCAGTTAACTAGCATATTCAGAAGCCAGTCTGTATACAGTGCCTTGAAAAAGTATTCATATCCCTTGAAATGTTCCACATTTTGTCATGTTACAACCAAAAACGTAAATGTATTCTATTGGGATGTAATAGGATAGACCAACACAAAGTGGCACATAATTGTAAAGTGGAAGGAAAATTATAAATGGTTTTCAAAAATGTTTACTAATAAACATCTGAAAAGTGTGGGGTGCATTTGTATTTAGCCCCCCCGAAGTCGATACTTTGTAGAATTTCCTTTCACTGCAATTACAGCTATAAGTCTTTTTTGGGGATGGCTCTACCAGCTTTGCACATCTAGAGAGTGACAATTTTGCCCATTATTCTTTGAAAAATAGCTCAGATTGAATGGAGAGTGTCTGTGAACAGCAATTTTCAAGTCTTGCCACAGATTCTCAATTGGATTTGTCTGGACTTTGACTGAGCCATTCTAACACATGAATATGCTTTGATCTAAACCATTCTATTGTAGCTCTGCCTGTATGTCTAGGGCCGTTGTCCTGCTGAAAGGTGAACCAGTCTCAAGTCTTTTGCAGACTCTAATGCCGCGTACACACGACCAGACTTTCCGACAGCAAAGGTCCAATGGTTTTTCCAACGGACTTTCGGCAGACTTCCGACGGACTTTCCGAACTAACGGACTTGGACACACATCGAACATGATGACATACAACCGGACTAGCGTAAGGAAGTTCATAGCCAGTAGCCAATAGCTGCCCTAGCGTCGGTTTTCGTCCGTCGGACTAGCATACAGACGAGCTGATTTCTCGATAGGAATTGGGTCCGGCAGAAAAAATTGAAACATGTTCCATTTCTAAAGTCCATCTGATTTTTGGACAGCAAAACCCATTCCCACAACATAATGCTGCCACCACGTGTTCAGGGTGATGTGCTGTGTTAGTTTTCCGCCACACATAGCGTTTTGCTTTTAGGTCAAAAAGTTACATTTTGGTCTCATCTGACCAGAGCACCTTCTTCCACATGTTTGCTGTGTTCCCCACATGGCTTCTCAAACTGCAAATGGGACTTCTTATAGCTTTCTTTCAACAATGGCTTTCTTCTTGTCACTCTTCCATAAAGGCCAGATTTGTGGAGTGCATGACTAATCGTTGTTCTGTGGACAGATTCTCTCACCTGAGCTCCCACTGTCCATTTACATCAGTCTCTCCATAGAGAACAATGGGTGGTCCGATTGGGCACGCCTGAAAAACAGACAGGCAGACCCGATCAGTGTGCTTGTGTGAAAGGGGCCTAAGGCCTTGTTTATACAGGGCATACACAGCGTACCTTAGGCTGCATTTACACCTGAGCATTTTCAGCTCATGAAACTCTCGTAAAACACCCGAAAAAACGCCTGACATACGCCCAACAAGCAAAATCCCATTCATTTCAATGGCACCTGAAAAACGCCTGAAAAACACCCTAAGCTCAAAAAAGAACATTAGCTTCTTTGGGGCAGATTACAGGCGTTTTTTCTGCCTTTTACATTGGTGACCTGAACAAAATTGCGTTAAAAACAACTTTGAAATGCTCAGGTGTGAATGCAACCTTACATTGATGTAATTTGGGATGTAGCACATGCACCAACAGAGCCGTTGCTCCCAATTTTACATCCATGTAGGTCCACATTAGCAGGCATTTTGTAAGTTATGTTGTGTTTATGAGCAATATTAATGATTTTAGTCTATTTTTTGTGAAAATAGTGATATATGATGAACATTTGTGCAATTATTGCAGGGCCCAAAAAATCTGTAGCACTTTTTTTTATTCTACTGGCCATGTGCTTTTAGAAAATGTCTAGTTTGAGGGGTCTTTTCAAATTCTGAAAGCTGTAAGTGAAAAATCAAAACCTCTAGATTTTGAGTGAAACTTTTCTTAATGTTCAATTTTCATCATTTTGCAAAAAGGCGCAATTTAAAATTTACAAATATTTGTTATTTATTAACTCCATACAGGGGAAATTTGGATATTTTCACTTTTGCGTCTGTTCAATTTTCACCATTTCGCAAAAAGGCACGATTTCAAAGTTATATATTTGTTATGTATTCACTCAATACAGGTTAAGCTTTTATATTTAGTAGGTATTTTGTAAAATTAGCTGTTTTTATCTGCTAATAAAGGTTTTAGTGTATTTTTTGCAAATATATTGGTTTGATAAACATTTGCGCAAATACCGCAGGGTCTAAAAAAATCAGTAGCACCTTCTTTTCATTCTCATTTGCTTTCAGAAAATATATGGTTTGGGGGGTCTTTCACAAATTCTGAAAAATATAAGTGAAAAATAAAAAACAAAGGAAAATTTGCAAAAATGGTCTGACCACCTGAGTGTAAAAAATGGAGCACAGGGCCTGGCAGCGACAGGGTTAAACGTCTCCACAACATTATCCCTGACCTGTCTGGTGTGTTCCTTGGCCTTCATGATGCTGTTTGTTCACTAAGGTTCTCTAACAAACCTCTGAGGGCTTCACAGAGCAGCTGTATTAATACTGAGATTAAATTACACACAGGTGGACTCTATTTACTAATTAGGTGACTTCTGAAGGCAATTGGTTCCACTAGATTTTAGTTGGGGGTATCGGAGTAAAGGGGGCTGAATACAAATGCCCACCACATTTTTCACATATTTGTAAAAAAAATTGAAAACCATTTATCATTTTCCTTCCACTTCACAATTATGTGCCACTTTGTGTTGGTCTATCACATAAAATCCCAATAAAATACATTTACGTTTTGGTTGTAACATGACAAAATGTGGAAAATTTCAAGGTGTGTGAATACTTTTTAAAGGCGCTGTATACAGGTCTGCACAGAATGTTACCAACCCGCAGCTCCAGTTAAAATTCTTTATTTCTTTTTGGATAAAGCAGGGATTGGGTAGAGCCTCCAGTTTTTATTGTTGTCTGTTTCTGTAACGACACCCCGAGTATGAAAGGGGTTAAAGTCATTTAGGACATTCCATATCCGAACAACAAAGGCAGCTACCGAACACTCCAAGCATCCGAACAAGAAACTCATACGAATAATTCTCCCCCAAGTACGAGGCGAGGCTCTGTGTTGAGGGTCAAGCAGGAATCTGACTTTATTGGAAAGAATACAAGTCTTACATACAGTAAAAGAGGAGGTGTATACCTCCTGCTCATATTACTCTGAATATACACCTGTGACCAGAAACCTAATTAACATGAGCTAATTATCTAATTCTTTAGACAGACTAGGTGACTCAGAGACATGACCTTTAGGACAGACTTCACGTCCCCTAGCTCACCGACTATACAATACACATTATCATACATTTCAACACAGAACTCCTTTATTAGCACAATGCGTGAAAGACTCTTAGAAGCTGTGACAAGTCATACTAGACTAATTTACATTATAGCAGACACAGACAGAGACAGGTGGCTGGAATTGACATCAGCATCTCCTAACAGTATTTGTCCCAGCATTATGAATCAGCCACTATTTTTAATATGGCATATACATATATATATATATATACCGTATATACTTGAGTATAGGCCGACCCGAATATAAGCCGAGGCACCTAATTTTACCACAAACAACTGGGAAAACTTATTGACTCGAGTATAAGCCTAGGGTGAGAAATGCGCAGCTACTATAAGTGGAAAAGAGGGTCAACGATGCCCATTTGCAGCCTCGCTGTGCCCATGCAGATGGACACAGTTGACCGATTTGGGGCCCTGTATCTCAGGGTCACTTAGTGCTAGGAACCCCATCTTTAGATATGTTGTAGTGCTAATTCCACTGGGTTGGAATACAACATTTGGGGTTCCTAGCACCAAGTGTCCCCGAGATATGGGGCCCCAAATTCGGGTCAGAAAATGTCAAGCACTTTTCTGCAGCAGAGAATTACATTTTCCGAACCGACTTTGGGGCCCCGTATCTCGGGGCCACTTAGTGCTAGGAACCCCATATTTGGATATGTTATAGTGCTAGGTCCACTGGGTTGGCACACCAGACTCCTAGACCCAAGTGGCCCCGAGATACGGGGCCCCAAAGTCGGGTCGGAAATATTTTTTTTGCGGCAGAAAAGTGCTTGACTCGAGTATAAGCCGAGGGGGGCACTTTCAGCACAAAAAAATGTGCTGAAAAACTCGGCTTATACTCGAGTATATACGGTATATATTCTTGGTCACCCTGCACCCAACAGGGACTCCTGTCACAGTTTCCATTTAAGGGAACTCAGCAATGCCCTTACCAATTTCGCTTATGTTTTGACATAGTTGTAATAATCGGGCACGAGAAAAAAAAATAAACACTAGCCAATATACGAAATCTGATAATCAAGATGAGGTAATAATGGAGCAATCTGTCATCCACTGAGTTACCAGTATTTACAGGTCTTTAATGCTGTGTTAATGGGATCTTTTTATGAATTCTCTTTAATAGCATTCAGCTGTCTATAATGATTTTCAGTATTTATTTATTACATAGGTTACATAGATTAGCTGTTTTTTAATACTTATCTGTAACCAAAGTATATGGAAATCCTCTACGCTATAGCCAGGGACTTACATTTACCAGTGGGCACTTATGGGTATCTGGGCAAATGAAAAAATGCATTTTAATGTTTGTTACATTTTTATTTTGGCCCCCTAAGGGCACTAATTGGTGTCTGAGAGCAAGTCTGTGCTTCCCCTGGAGCAGTGGTCTCCAAACTGTGATCCAGGGCCCAGAGGTGGCCCTTTGCTTGCCTTTATCTGGCCCTTAGGGCAGTGTTTCACCAACTGACACCAATGATGGAGCACCATTCCCCCTACTGACACCATCAAGGAGGCACTATTCTTCCACTGATTCCAACAATGGGGCACTAGTTATCCCATTAAAACCAATGATGGGGCACAAATGTTCGGGCATTTTCTATTCCCACTGGCCAAAGCCTGGCCCACCCTAAGAAAGTTTGTAAGCAGGGCTGGTTGGCCCCTGCGACTCTTGTCTGATGGCTTTTAGTATTTTTTTTAAGGTGGCACAGTTCACAAACGGATAATGAATGCTCTATTTTAATCACTGTGTATCATTTCCTTCATTTATAGCAGTTGAATTGTATGCAGGTTATTGTATTTTTTTTTTCACTCCTGGCCAATGCTGCCACATGGGGAGGGCTGCTTGACAGGGGCCATCAAATTACCATTAAAGAAGTATATGTAAAAATACATTTTGCATTGTTTTTTTAACATATTGCCATGAACCTTTTTTGTCACAAGCCATAAATATCTATATATACACATCTCATATACACATCTATATACACAACTCTCTCTCTCTCTCTATATATATATATATATATATATATATACACACACACACACACATATATATATATATATATCTACACACACACACACACACATATATATCTATATACACAAACACACAGTAAGGGGAAAAAAGTATTTGATCTCCTGCTGATTTTGTACATTTGCTCACTGACAAAGAAATTATCAGTCTATAATTTTATGGTAGGTTGATTTTGACAGTGAGAGACAGAATAACAAAAATTTCCAGAAAAACGCATTCCAAAAAAGTTCCAAATTGATTTGCATTTTAACCCTTTCCCACGAGCATACGCACATCTGCGTACTGGGCTTTCAGGGGTTATACTGGGATGATGCCTGATCGGCTTTCCGAGGATAACAACCGATGCGGCTAAAAGCCACTCGGTTGTTATCCCGGGCCTCCCGTTCAATCGGGAGGTCCGATCAAACATCCGTCGCTTCCGGTGGCTAGTGACAGACTGGAATGACAGACAATATTTAAGTCCACAGATTTTCTATTGGATTGAGGTCTGGGCTTTGACTTGCCATTCCAACACATTTACATGTTTCCCCTTAAACCACTCAAGTGTTGCTTTAGCAGTGTGTTTGGGGTCATTGTCCTGCTGGAAGGTGAACCTCCGTCCTATCCTCAAATCACACACAGAGTGGTACAGGTTTTACTCAAGAATATCCCTGTATTTAGCACCATCCATCTTCCCCTCAACTCTGACCAGTTTCCAAGTCCTGGCTGCTGAAAAACATCCCCACAGCATGATGCTGCCACCACCATGTTTCACAGTGGGGATGGTGTTCTTTGGGTGATGTGATGTGTTGGGTTTGTGCCAGACAAAGCGTTTTCTTTGATGACCAAAAAGTTAAATTTTAGTCTCATCAGACCAGAGCACCTTCAACCCATAGATTTTGGGAGTCTCTCACATGCCTTTTTGAAAACTCAAAATGTGCCATTTTGTTTTTTGCTGAAAGTAATGGCTTTCTTCTGGCCACTCTGCCATAAAGCCCAACTCTATGGAGTGTACGGCTTATTGTCATCCTATGTACAGATACTGCAGTCTCTGCTGTGGAACTCTGCAGCTCCTCCAGGGTTACCTTAGGTCTCTGTTCAGCCTCTCTGATTAATGCCCTCCTTGCCCGGTCCGTGAGTTTTGGTGTGCGGCCATCTCTTGGCAGGTTTGCTGTTGTGCCATGTTCTTCCATTTGGTTATGATAGATTTGATGGGGCTCCTAGGGATCATCAAAGATTTGGATATTTTTTATAACCTAACCCTGACTTGTACTTCTCAACAACACTGTCCCTTACTTGTTTGGAGACTTCCTTGGTCTTCATGGCAGTGTTTGGTTAGTGGTGCCTCTTGCTTAGGTGTTGCAGCCTCTGGGGCCTTTCAAAAAGGTGTGTATATGTAATGACAGATCATGTGACACTTAGATTGCACACAGGTGGACATCATTTCACTAATTATGTGACTTCTGTAGATAATTGGTGGCACCAGAGCTTTTTATGGGCTTCATAACAAAGGGGGTGAATACATACGCACATGCCAATTATCATTTTTTTATTTCTGAAAAATTGTTTTATGTGTATATTTTTCTAATTTTACTTCACCAACTTAGACTATTGTGTTCTGATCCATCACATATAATTCAGATTAAAAAAAGCATTGAAATAAAGGCTGTAATGTAACAAAATAGGTAAAATCCCAAGGGGGGTGAATACTTTTGCAAAGCACTGTATATAACCATTGATAGTAATGAATACATTTACAGTGAAAATCTCGAATATAAATGAATCCTAGATAATGAATATGAAATGCAAAAAAATACAATTAAAAATAAAAATTAATGAAAAACTCTTCTTATGCTTGGTGTCTCCACGCAATTCCACCACAGTGATTATTCGTCCTCAAAAAGGAGTGCACACCACCTCCAGTAAAAATGAGTCCTCACCTCCCAGATGAGTTGTATACAACCATGTTATGGTAAGTTACAAGCAATGTAGAACAGAGTAATATATATATATATATATATATATATATTACTGTGTATATATACACAGTATATAGATATAGATATACCGTATATACACATATATATATATATATATATATATATTTTTATTTATTTTTTGAACAGTGGTTGAGGCTTTTTAATTTAAATCATACTGGGCAATTATTATGGAAACAATTATAACAGGGCAATTATTACGGAAAAATTTAATAACAGAGCAATTATTATGGATTATTTAAATCTTGAGTTGGGATTTGGCACTGTCAGGAATCCACCATGATCCATTTCACATTGATAGATATTTAAAGTGGTGTTGCCACCAACAAAAAAAAAAAAAAAAATTGCTTAAAAATCATTAAAAAAATAAATAATTGGAAAATAATTTTTTTTTCCTTCATAGTCTGTCACCTTCAGTGCCCGGGCACTAACATCCCTTCCCCTCGGCGCCGCACAGTCATCTGGGACCTGTCACGTGCCCCAGATGACTGAGCGTCGTATCACGGCGCACGGAGCCGCGCGCGCATGCGTAGTGGGTGCAAGGCTGTGAAGCCACAGCCGGGTGCCCACAGTAAGAATGCCGGCGCCGCGAGCAGAGCGGGGAACGAGGGGGGGCATCGCTGGACCCTGGGACAGGTAAGTGTCCGATTATTAAAAGTCAGCAGCTGCAGTATTTGTAGCTGCTGACTTTTAAAACATTTTTTTTAGTGGGCACTCCTCTTTAAGATCTTCTTCTCTATTTTGTAGCTTCCTGCTGCATGGGCAGACTTGTATTGAATATTCTTTTTTTTTTTTTCTCAATCAGTGAGACGGGTGAATATACTTTTTGTCTAGCTTTTGCCTTTCTCCTCATCTCCAGATCCTTGGAAAGCCTTCCAACACACTCTCTCACTTTCATTTATCTCTAAATTTAGAATTCTTATTTATTAATGAACTCTTTCACTGAACAATAGAGGACGGTAAGTTTCTTTTTTGAGGTGGGCTCTCCATTAACGACCTGGTTTCCTCTTAGAAAAAAAAAAAAATATAAGATATCTGGAATGAATGCTTGCTTCAGACGACGCACAAGTCATCTCTACTTACTCGCAGATTAGTCCTCCTTGTGTCTTCCATAACAAGCATTCTTCTCCTCTCTGAGGCCTTTGGTATTTTAGGACATCCTTGTTGCTCTCAGTTGGCAAGAGTGGAAAATTAATTTTGAACTAATTAGCCAGCTTAGCGCACCGCATCCCTTGCAGAGGGACTGGATAAGACATCGTATGTACATCCAACACTTGACACTGCCCAAATTAAGAGAGCCAGCACAAAGACACCCAGGCTACCTATTGTTCCCATTAAAAGGTCAGGGGTAGATCCTTACAATGTTCCTATTAAGAATTAATAAATGACCACGCTCTCTTTTGTTGGACTTTAATTATTACTAGAAGAAATGCTTGGATGAACAAAAACATTTTGAGACCTTTTTTTCCCCCTTCCAAATGATTTGTTATTCTTTTGTCCACGGAGCTCTTTTCTGTGTGGTCAGTAGCTGGAGAAGAGATTCTTTTTAATACAATCCAGGTAAGGTTAGCTCTGAGTATGGGGTACACAAAAAAAAAAAAAAAAGTTCCAAAACGTATGACTGCTGTATATGTGTATTTAAAGTGGAACTTTACCCATAACTACTTGATTAAAAAAATTATGTTGTTTAGCAAGGAACATACATTCCACATTTTCAATTACCAAAATTAGTGTGTGCTGTAAATTGCCTCCAGCATTGTTCCTCTGGCTTCTTGCTGGAGGTTGTCATCTTGCGGAAGCCCAGAGACCCCGAGCAGCAGTAAGTCTGTAGGCTGTCAGCAGATCGGCCTCTACAAATTCGGCACAGTGCCAAAAAAAGAGAGCGTAACTGAGCATGTGCACAAGAGGGTAAGACCGTGTTTCACTGTATTTTAACCACTTCATTACCCGCCCATGTACATATGACGCCCACAAGGTGGATCTCCCATCCTGGGTGGGCGTCATATGACGTCCTCCCATTCCCGGCCGCCTAGGGGGCGCGCGCCCGTGGTGTCGCTCGGGACCCGGTGCGCATGCCCGGCGGCTGCGATGTCCGCCAGGCACCCGCGATTGCCCGTTAAAACAAGCGGGACCGTGGAGCTGTGTGTGTAAACACACAGCTCCACGTCCCGTCAGTGGCGAGGAGACGGATCATGTGTTCCCAGTACGGAGGAACACCGATCGGTCTCCTCCCCTTGTGAGTCCCCTCCCCCCACAGTTAGAATCACTACCTTAGGGAACATATTAACCCCTGGAGTGCCCCCTAGTGTTAACCCCTTCCCTGCCAGTCACATTTACACAGTAATCAATGCAATTTTATAGCAACGATCGCTGTGTAAATGTGAATGGTTCCAAAAATGTGTCAAAAGTGTCCGAAGTGTCCGCCGCAATGTCGCAGTCACGAAAAAAAAAAATCGCGGATCGCCGCCATTACTAGTAAAAAAAAAAAAAAAAAAAATGCAATAAATCTATCCCCTATTTTGTAGACGCTATAACTTTTGCGCAAACCGATCAATATATGCTTAATGCGATTTTTTTTACCAAAAATATGTAGAAGAATACGTATCGGCCTAAACGGAGTAAAAAAATTGTTTTTTTTAAAAAAAAAATGGGATATTTATTATAGCAAAAAGTAAAAAAATAGTGTTTTTTTTTCAAAATTGTCGCTCTTTTGTTTATAGCGCAAAAAATAAAAACCGCAGAGGTGATCAAATACCACCAAAAGAAAGCTCTATTTGTGGGAAAAAAAGGACATCAATTTTGTTTTGGTGTAACGTCGCATGACCGCCCAATTGTTAGTTAAAGCGATGCAGTGCCGAATCGCAAAAAGTGCTCTGGTAAGGAAGGGGGTAAAAAAAGTATAGGCACTCATTTGTAATGTTTCACATAGCTATACCTGCAAAACGGGCCAGCCTGAAGTGATCTAGCAGGACTTAATTTTCTCACTAATGCACACCTCCCAACATTTTGAGATGGGAATAAGGGACACCCTACCAGCAAACGTATGTAGGCATAGGACACGCCCCGTCACACCCCCTTAAAGTAAAATTAACCAAAAAAAAAAAAGTTCATTAAACCCACAAGTGCTTTTTTTACCACTACTATTCCTTTATATTGGCTTTTAACATTTACAAATGCAGCAATTTAGAATTCGGATGAAAGGTTTAGCACTGGGAAACACTTTTTGACAGATAAAAAGTGCATTTTATATACAACTATATAGATCGGACCAAAATGAGGGACAAATGAAGAGGAAAGAGAGACAGAGGGACATTGCTCCAAATCAGGGACAGTTGGGAGCTATGCTAAAGTTCCACTTTAAGATGGTAGAACAGATCCCTAAAAAAATAGGCCTAGTGTACACTTGCATTTTTAGTGACTTTAAGGCCCCCTTTCACACTAAGGCCGTGCGGGCACCGGCTGTAAAACGGCAACATTTTTAGCGCCGCTTTACCGTTGTTTTAGAGGCCGAAAAAGGGTTAAAACTGCCCGCAAAGCGTGGCAACAGCGGCGCTTTGCCAGCGCTATAGCCGCGCTGCCCCATTGATTTCAATGGGCAGGAGCAGTGAAGAAGTGGTGTATACACCGCTCCTTCACCGCTCCAAAGAGGAGTATTTTTTAACGTCCTGTAAGCGCACCGCTCCAGTGTGAAAGACCTAGGGGCTTTCACACTGGAGACACAGCAGCGCTATTTTTAGCACTGTAGCACCTGCAGAGCGCCCCAGTGTGAAAGGGGTCTAAAGATGCAGGAAAAAAAAAAACGAGACAAAAACAATGCCACAGAAGGTTTATCACCTTCCTGACCAGGCCATTTTTTGCGAAACGACACTGCGTTATTTTAACTCACAATTGCGCAACCGTGCGATGCTGTAGCCAAATAAAATTGATGTCCTTTTTTTCCCCACAAATAGAGCTTTTTTTTTTTTTTTTGGTGGTTTTTATTTTTTGCGTTAGAAACAAAAAAAGACTGACCATTTTGAAAAAAAATATTTTCATTTTTATTTTTTGGGGTATGTTTTAAAAGTAAAAAAAAACGAATTTCTTCATCAATTTAGGCCAATATGTATTCTGCTACATGTTTTTGGTAAAGAAAAACCCAAAGAGCATATATTGACTGGTTTGCACAAAAGTTATAGCGTCTACAAACTATGGGATATTTTGTTGAATTTTTTTTTTTTTTTTGTGGGACTGCGACGTTGCAGTGGACAAATCTGACACGAAGTGACACTTTTTGGGGACCAGTGACACTAATGCAGTGATCAGTGCTTAAATAAAAAAAAAGCAACTGTCACTGTACTAATGACACTGACAGGGAGGGTGGTTAACATCAGGGGGAATAAAAGGTTTAAATGTGCTCCCTGGGAGTGCTTAATAACTATGTGGGGGAGGTGCTTTGACTGGGGGTGAAGACAGAGATCCGTGTTCCTGCTTAGCAGGAACACAAGAACTCCATTTTCCCCTCTTACAGAATGGCGGTCTGCCACTCTGCCTCTCCTGAGAACAATCGGTGTGTCCCGGCAGACATTGTGTCAGTCAGACCAGCTGATTGGTTCCCGCTGTGTCCAATCACAGCGGGTGCGCACCGCTGGCGGCGCGTGCCCCAGTGCACAAAATCACGTATTAGGTACGCGATTTCGCTCAGGAGGGCCGCCCTGCCACAGTTTATCTGCATGGAGTGGTCCATAACAGGTTAAAGTGTATCTCTAGACAAACTCGTTTTTGTTTAGTTTTCGATGCAGCACGGAAAAGTTAAGCCTCGTACCCTCTAGTTGTTTTTTTTTCGTTCAACCCAGACGGTCGAACGAAAGAAAACTGACAGCTCAGGTTAGAGCCGCTGCACTTACATTCCGATGTGTACTAGGCTTTAGACCCTCAAGTTTTTTTATTGCCACGTGTGATTCCATTGGGGAGATTCACCCATCTTTTTGTACTGATGATCATTGTTATCAAGAAAGAAAAGGGGAAACCAAAAACTTTTATAGCTGTCCCCAGGGCAAGAGATGAGCAGAAGTCTTTAAATAAGGACTCTTGTTCAGGGAGCAAATCTATAAGTGGGGAATCCCCCTCACTTTCAGGGATTTCCCCTGGAGTCCTGTTGCAGTTCTTCAAAAAGAATGGTTTTGGCTGTAACTATAATGGTTAAAGTTTGATTCTTTAAGCTGGTTCAAGAGCTCCTGGCAAATTTAGAACAGTGGCAGCAAATATGATACAGAAGAGGTTAGTTTAGTAGTCAAGTTAGATTAGTATTATGGGTTTGTTCAGTGGTTGTTTCTAGTGTTAGGCGGGTTTACTTCAACTTTAAACCCCCCTATTGTTTTCAGGCAAGGAAGTTGCCATCTTGGCCTCCCTTTGATCTTCAACTGCCATGATGCTTCACATGTGATCAGTTATCACACCAGCCATCTGATGGTTTGACAGTTTGCTTGAGAGTGTTTTACATTTCCAGCATTTGCCAGGAATTTTGCTTCTGCAGCTCTTCTCGGTCAGGAATGCTCCCAAATGGCACATACTGTATTTCCAGAGGTTTCCATCACTACTCACAAATGCTGTTCCACCTTGTCTAGACTTCAGCCTTGCAAAGGGCCCTTTAGGTCAGCACTACAGGAGACTACATCTTGACAGCTCTGGGGTGTTTGCCTCCCATGCCCCGCCCACCATAGGCTCTGTTTGCCACTGGCATTTATTTGGGCATTAATCCCACCCATTACATCACTAGAGGAGGAATGTCTCTAAAAAGGGGGCCAACACCTAATTACATGTAGCGCTACCCCTTGTAGGAGCCGCTGAATAGGATGGGTTGCCTTTTACAAAAAAAATCAACCCCTCTAACACACCAGGTTGAGTGTAGAAGCACACACTATCACAAGTAATCACTGAAGGTAATACTTAGTACAAAGTAGTAGCACTATGTTAAAGAAAACAGGCACCAAACTAGGGGGGTAAAAAGGCAAGCTTAATATATTTTCACCCAATATGGTTGGTAACTAAGAGTAAGGACTAGGCATAAGATGACCTTTGGCATCCAGATCAGCACAAACAGTAGCAAAGCCCCCTCAAGTGCAGCAGTGAGCAGTGATAAAGTTTAATCTACCATTGCTGGAACTACACTACCAGAGCACATTTATGGGGGCGATGCTAGTCTTAGACCGGCTGGGTATGCAATGTTCAAAAGAAAAGGAAGATGGTAGCGGAGGGGGCAGGGGAACAAAAGGGGGCTTGCAGAAGAATTATTATGGGAGGGGCAGTCCTTGAGAGGTCTTCTGACGGATATCGTTGGGGACCTTTAAGAGTGTTGGTACACTAAATGATAGTCCCAGGTAACCTGCATGAAGTATAGGTACGGTATAGTCTCCGCACAGGTGCAAGGTAGATGTGGGTCAGATGCGGTAAGGGTTCAGTATAATGCAATATAGGGTTGGTATAGGTGAAGTCTAGGTTTGGAATAAGTACGGTATACAGTGTGTTATGTATTGAGTACACTTGGTGTCCTGCTCAGAGTAGCTCAGTCCTAGCTAACAGTATCAGCAAAGAGTGAATAGCTCTCTCACCAGTCCCTGGGATGCTGCAGTGACCACTCGCTGTAGAAGCAGGGAGCCCTCTATCTCTAGATGAAAGCCTCTGGTGATCAGCAGTGGGAAGCAGAGGGTAAGTGGCCTATCCAGTCTGCAGCAGCGGTGCAGGTGCTGTGGGCAGAACAGTGCTGCCCTTGGATGTACTCACTCCCAGTCTCAAGCTCTGATCTCCACTGGTATGGTCTCCAGCTTGCAAGCGAATATTCAGGCAGACCCGTGCTCTAACTCCCCCAGTGTCAAGAGGAAGAACTCTCCCAAGCAGCTCAACAAAAATTCTCTCTCCTCTCCTCCTACTTCACAGTGCATATTGGAAAATGCAGTGCAACCACTATAGTGCAGCCATTATATGGCTGCCATCTCAAACCACAACCGAATTCTTAGCGCTCTACACAGAAATCAATGGGCTTGCTTGGCTTTAGCTCTCTTCCTGCTGGCAGGAGGATAGTGAAGCATAACAGCAGCATCTCAGAATAAAGAGCAATGTCTTCATCTCCATACTTCTGTAGCCCAGCACCGGGCTACTTACAATTTTCCATTTAATATATCATAATAGGAACAGAGCCATCTAGTGGCAGGCAAGCTAACTGCACCTGCCAACACAAGCTTTCACTCCTTATGTGCATCAGTGAGCCTTGGCCACCCATGAACTTGTCTCTGGTTTTCGTTTCTTGGACTATTTTGGTAGATCCTGACCACTGATGACTGGGAACATCCCACAAGAGCTGCAGTTTCTCTGACCCACAATTTGGCCCTTTTCAAAGTTGCTCAGATCCTTTTTTTTTCTGTTTTTAACACATCAACTTCAGGGACAACATGTTCACTAGCTATGAGTAAGCGCTGTATTTAGCGTGAAACGCGTCAGCTGTGTACCCCCCCCTTCCCTGTTTTGCTGTGTTTTTGTACTTTGATGTGATTCCTGTTTTTAAATAAATCCATTTGATTTTTCATCTTCGTCTGGTGTGCGGCTGTCCAGAGTTCCCCTTGTTACTTTCTAACATATTCACTTGCTGCCTTATGTATTCTACCCACTTTCAGATGAGATAATTAATGCTATTCACTTTACCTGCCAGTGGTCATAATGTTATGTCTGATCTGTGGTATGTGCATTTATTATATATATTTTTTTTTTTAAAGAAATAAAACCTGCAAGACAAAGGCATACTAGCATAATGAGCTAGTATGCATTGCATACTAGCTCATTATGAAATACTTACCTTAGAACGATGCTGTTGCAGCGGTTCCCGTACACCGCTGTGACGGGCAACATGTCTCTGGAATGTTACTTCGCAGGCTCCAGATTGAGTGATTGGCCAGAGCCATGATACCGCCGGTAATGGCACAGCAGCTGAAGAAATGGCATGTGCGAGCTGTTTCTTCAATGCGCATATACCGATGACGTCAGTATACAGTGAGTATCTCCTAAAGTATGCAAGTTTAGGAGAAGTTCACAGTGCCTACAGGTAAGCCTTATTATAGGCTTACCTGTAGGCAAAAGGATTTACAACCAGTTTAACCACTTCAACCCCGCCCACCGTCATATGACGTCCACAAGGTGGATCTCCCATCCCGGGTGGACATCTTATGACGTCCTCCCATTCCCGGCCATCTAGGGGGCGCGCGCGCCCGCGGCGTCGCTCGGGACCCAGTGCGCGTGCCCGGCGGCCGCGATGTCTGCCAGGCACCTGCGATTGCCCGGGAATACAGCAAGAATGTGGATCTGTGCGTGTAAACACACAGATCCACGTCCTGTCAGTGGAGAGGAGATCGATGGTGTGTTCCCAGTACAGAGGAACACTGATCGGTCTCCACCCCTTGTGAGTCCCCTCCCCCCACAGTTAGAATCTCTCCCATAGGGAACATATGAACCCCTGCAGCGCCCCCTAGTGTTAACCCCTTCCCTGCCAGTCACTTTACACAGTAATCAGTGCAATTTTACAGCAACGATCACTGTGTAAATGTGAATGGTACCAAAAATGTGTCAAAAGTGTCCGAAGTATCCGCAATGTCACAGTCACAAAAAAAAAAAAAAAAAATCGCAGATCGCCGCCATTACTAGTAAAAAAAAAAAATGGAATAAATCTATCCCCTATTTTGTAGACGCTATAACTTTTGTGCAAACCAATCAATATATGCTTACTGCGATTTTTTTTTTTACCAAAAATATGTAGAAGAATACATATCGGCCTAAACTGAGGAGAATTTTTTTTTTTAAATGGGATATTTATTATAGCAAAAAGTAAAAAATTTTGATTTTTTTCAAAATTGTCGCTCTTCTTTTGTTTATAGCACAAAAAATAAAAACCGCAGAGGTGATCAAATACCAAAAGAAAGCTCCATTTGTGGGGAAAAAAGGACGTCAATTTTGTTTGGGTGCAACGTCGCACGACCGCGCAATTGTCAGTTAAAGCAACGCAGTGCCGAATCGCAAAAAGTGCTCTGGTAAGAAGGGGGTAAAATCCTCCGGGGCTGAAGTGGTTAAGGGTGGGGGGGTCTAGAAGTTCAGTATAAAAGTGAAAATGACCTTTAAAGCCCAACTTTATTGCGGTGTGTTCCCTAGATTGGAAATAATTTTCCTCACCACCTGTCTAACAAACATCATACAAAATAGACGATAAAGGGAAAATCCACAAACAACAATAAAAACATTGCCAGGAGAGCAAGGATGATTTGAACCCTTGTCAAGATTTTATTACTGGCGGAGTCTCTATGAGAGAGACTTTTCCTCAAGTGCTGCTTAGACGATAGGCAAAGAAGAGGAAGAGAAATCTCCTCTATGGGAACACAGACCACTTTCTTACCCATGCTACCCAAAATGAATGCCAAACTTCAGCCTAAACATTTTTTTAACCACTTGATCTCCAGAAGATTTACTCCCCTTCATGACCAAGCCATTTTTTTGCGATACAGCACTGCATTACTTTAACTGACAATTGTACGGTCGCGCAATGTTGTACCCAAATACAAGTGTCCTTTTTTGCCACAAATAGAGCTTTCTTTTGGTGGTATTTGATCACCTCTGTGTTTTTCTTTTTTTGCGATAAACACAAAAAGGCTGTCAATTTTGGAAAAAAACATTTTCTCTTACTTTTTGCTATAAAACATATCCAACAAAAAAAAAAAAATGCAACAAAATCTAATTTCTTCAATGGTTTAGGCCAATATGGATGTGCCCTGATAGACTGCACTAATGGGCACTGATGAAGCGGCACTGATGGGCACCAATAGGCAGCACTGACAGGCAGCACTGAGGTAGCAATGATGGGCACTGAGGTGGCATTTATGGGCAACACTGAGGTGTCAATGATGGGCACTGATAGGCAACACTGACATGTGGCACTAATAGGCGGCACTCCCCGTCCACAGCGGCAGTAAGGAACGGGCGACAAATCAAGCCGCAACCTCAACCCCAGCTGTCAAACTGGGAAGATGTCAGAGGTGGGTGGGCAGTGAGAGCAAGCCGTGCTCATCACAGCACCGCCCACCAGAGGAGGGCGCTGGCTCGCAGAAAGGAGAGTGTATCCCACCCCAGCCCCAATTTTGGCCAACCAAGTCTGCGCAACTGTCAGGGGGGGCATATCGCATGGAATCCAGACCGCTGCTGTGGTGTAGCCCAGGCTCCAGGACATAATTTGCCTTGTTTACAGGATGAACGGTGGGTGCCGGCAGAAATAGAGTCCGCTGGTAACCCGCCAATCGGCTCACACATTTGCGCCCCTAACCCAGAAGTGCAGGATCACGTATATCTACGCGATCCTGCGTACTGCTGCCGCCCTGTAGCAGCCTTAACTAACATGTCTGCTTTGCAGCACTTGGGTTCCCAGCTTGAATTTGCAGTTAGGTCCTGAAGTTTGCATGTTCTCCCTGTGCGTACATGCATGGGCTTCTTCTGGGCACTCTTCCGAGCTCCAAGGAGGTTATTTGGCTTCTGTCTAAACTGGTCCTAGTATGGGGACTGGAGTGAATAGATGCAATGCTCTGCATAAAAATTGTGAGCTTGGAGAAATGGTGTCAAATGTTAGGGCTGCTGATCTCCTCCAACCACTTCCTGTCTACAAGTACTCCAGTGATGGCCACATGGGATTTCTCAGGGCGGGTTTCCTGATGGTTACAGCAGTGGACTGTGCCTGTGTATTTAAACATCCACTTGTAGTCTCCATCGGAAACCTGACCAAGCACACCCCTTCATGGAAATAGTATTTTCTGATGGCAGTGGCCTTTTTAGCATGATAATGGACCTTGCCACGCTGAAGAAATGGTTTAAGAATGGTTTGAGGAACACAAGTTTTAGGGGTTGACATGGCTTACAAATTCTCCAGATCTCAAGCCAATCAAGCATCTGCGGGACATCCCGGAAATAGAAGTAGTACAATCCATGGAGGCCCCATCTCACAACTTACAGGACTTAAAAGATATGCTACTGATGGCTTGGTGCCAAATACCGCAGCATACTGTTGGGGAAAATTTTATGAAGATGTTTTAGATGTATTTTTGTCATAAGAGTCCCCAGTTTTCATTCTGTCCCAGCCTGCTCTAAAGAGCTGACTGGGGCAGACTGACGCTGGTTGAGACCTGTTAGGTAGTGGATAACTTCCTGGGATTGGAAAGAGGTGTTTGCGGAGTGGGGGTGTGTCAGCCGGTGAAAGGGCCCCTGTGCATTGCACAGACGTTCGTCCGGGGGGCATGTTTGCTCTGCAAAGGTCTGTTGTGTGCAGATGTGCGCTCATTGTCTCTGCTGTGTCTGATCAGCACATGCTGAGATTGGCAGCGTACATTTGCACATAATCTTCCATTTACAGGGAAGGTAGCATAATCCAGGTATACATTGTTCTCTTCGAACAATGTGTACTAAGGATTACTATCAACGGAATTGTCAGTTGTGCATGCCAGTTTGCTAAACCTATTTGAAAGTATGCAGGTCTGTGATTGGTTCTTTTGAAGGAAAACAAATGTCTTTATTGGCTGTCTGTGAAGACACCACCTCCTTCTCCATTGTATTGTTTCAAATCCTTATATGGTCACTCAATTTCCTGTGAGGTCACAATCCTTTGTAATCCCTTTTGTAATTCTGTGAATAAAAGAAGGAAGCTGGCCCATTGAAGAGGGCCGATGCGGAGATGATGACGTGAGACTTGTGGTAATGTCCGTTTTTGGGAATGGGGATCCAGGGAGACATACAATCGGAGGGCGCATGATATCATAAGATTGAAAGGCGCTTATTAGCGCAAGAGTGTGGTGGAATATCCCCGACAATACCTTCAGAGGTCTAGTGGAGTCAATGGCTTGATGGGTCAGGGCTGTTTTGGTGGCAAAAGAAGGACCTACCCAATATTAGGTGGGAAGTCGTAAAAGGTATGGCTGATTGGTGTATATGAACCCATAGCTTGTAAGACAACCCACTGTATTCAGTTTAAAATAGAAAAGCAAGGCAAAATATTTGTGTGTATATAAAAATAAAACACATTCTAAATAGTAGGGATGTGCCAACACCAAGTATTTTCACAAGTACTTGTACTTCCCAAAATTCTCCTGAAATTGATACTTTGTGGAGCGATTTGCGTCCATACAAAATGAATGTTCTCACATCGCACAGTAACAGTAACGTAGTGTGATTCCTGTCCAAATTGAATGCGGTTTCTCACACCGCTCCTGTGTGAACCCAGCCTGCGCACACAAAAGAGTGGTGAGGAAACTGCACGTAAATGTAAAGTATTGGTACTCGGTATCGGTGAGTAATTGACCAAAAGTATCAGTACTCGAACTCACCATTAAAAAAATTAAACCATTTTTTTTTTTAAAAAGGGTATCGGTGCATCCCTACTACATACTTATTTTTTTTATTTTTTTTTATAAGTGATCACATGACCTCTGTTCTCAGCTGCATAAGAGACTTAGCTAGCTGGGGGTAGAGGCTTCAGGCAGCAGTACACAAATCATCCCAGTGAAGAGTTGTGCAGGGGGGGGGGGGCATATCAGCACAAGTCTGGCCACTGGAGGACAGGCAGGTTGGGCTCCCAAGTAGAATGCAAAAAAAACTGACCACACTGGGATGGGTGTGCTTGCATGCCTTGGCATCGTCAAATTGATATAGGAAAGCAGGGGGATGGGAAGGATCACCAGGGACTTCAGACAAAAGGAAGCAATGCAAATAGAACAGGATACTTTTTCATACAAGTACATGGTAACACAAGCACATACCAGGAATGAGACATGTTGGGGCAACATACGCTTTAAAATACAAAAAAGTAATTAAAAAATAAATCTATATAAATAACCAATAAGAAGCCAAAATGGCAGCTGACTCTCAATAACCAATTGGCTTTAGGAGCCTGACAGGGTCTCATCTAACTCTAATTTGGCAAGTCATCTTGTAAACGAAAAGGAAAAAGACATGGAAAAAGACATGGAAAAAATATAGCAAATATTCACTGTGGTACTTTGGCACCATCTAGTGGTCTATAACAGTAAACTACAATGAAAAAAAAAAAAAAAGGATAAAAAGTAGCAGTCTAGTAATATACAGTTGTGCTCATAAGTTTACATACCCTGGCAGAATTTATGATTTCTTGATTTTTCAGAGAATATGAATGATAACACATTTTCTTTTCTTTTACTCATGGTTAGTGTTTGGCTGAAGCCATTTATTATCAATCAACTGTGTTTACTCTTTTTAAATCATAATGACAGCAGAAACTACCCAAATGACCCTGATCAAAAAAGTTTACATACCTCATGTACCGTGTACTGCCCCCTTTAACATCAATGACAGCTTGAAGTCTTTTGTGGTATTTGTGGATGAGGCTCTTTATCTTCTCAGATGGTAAAGCTGCCCATTCATCTTGGCAAAAAGCCTCCAGTTCCTGGAAATTCTTGGGCTGTTTTGCATGAACTGCATGTTTGAGATCTCCCCAGAGTGGCTCAATGATATTGAGGTCAGGAGGCTGAGATGGCCACTCCAGAACCTTCACTTTATTCTGCTGTAGCCAATGACAGGTCGACTTGGTCTTGTGTTTTGGATCATTGTCATGTTGGAATGTCCAAGTACGTCCCATGTGCAGCTTCCTGGCTGATGAATGCAAATGTTCCTCCAGTATTTTTTTGATAACATACTGCATTCATCTTGCCATCAATTTTGACCAAATTTCCTGTGCTTTTGTAGCTCACACATCCCCAAAAAATCAGCGATCCACCTCCGTGTTTCACAGTAGGAATGGTGGACCTTTCATCATAGGCCTTGTTGACTCCTCTCCAAATGTAGCATTTATGGTTGTGGCCAAAAAGCTCAATTTTGGTCTCATCACTCCAAATTTGTGCCAGAAGGTTTGACTCTGTGCTGTTTGGCGTATTGTAAGCGGGATACATTGTGGCATTTGCGTAGTAATGACTTTCTTCTGGCGACTCGACCATGCAGCCCATCTTTCTTCAAGTGCCTCCTTATTGTGCATCTTGAAACAGCCACACCCCATGTTTTCAGAGAGTCCTGAAGTTATTTGTAGGTTTTTCTTTCCATCCCGAACAATTTTCCTGGCAGTTGTGGCTGAAATTTTAGTTGGTCTACCTGACCGTAGGTTGGTTTCAACAGAACCCCTAATTTTCCACTTCTTGATTAGAGTTTGAACACTGCTGATTGGCATTCTCAATTCCTTGGCTATCCTTTTATATCCCTTTCCTGTTTTATACCTGTTCAACTACCTTTTCCCGCAGATCCTTTGACAATTCTTTTGCTTTCCCCAGTTCAGCGGCTTCTCTAATTCTGACATTGGGGTAAGAGTTCTTCTGTATGAGATAGCCTGACTGCATCATTCAAAACTTTCCCCTTTACATTTATATGTAGTCAACAGGCATACTGACCTTTTTATTCTGCTTTAAAAATACTCCCGGTCTCTTCGTGATCACCCGATTCAGTTCAAGTTTCTTCATAGGATATACTACACCCCCACTAAATTAGCAAGGATTTTCCCTGCGCACCCCTCGAACTACTGGAGGTGTGATACACCTGGAGCAGATTTTCTGCACATTTTTTGGCTTTGCCCGCACATCCGGCGGTTATGGGTGGGTGTGATGGACTGTGTTAGGTCGGTAACTACAATTTCTATTGCACCATCTATTGAAATTCATCTGTTGGGCCTGGTAGACACATTAGCACCCAAAAATGTGATCCATACTCTGCTCACATTGCTCCTGTATTATGCTCGCAAAGCGATTATCTTATCGTAGAAGAAACCGCTGGCTCCTACCCTCATGACCTGGAAGGCATTGATTAACAAGGCTCTACCACTGTATGAAACTACATATCTCAGTAGAGGGGTATCTGATAAGTTTAAAAAGGTGTGGGGTGGCTAGATAGACGACAATTCAACTGCATCAGATTGATTGCCTCCTGGTGATTAGTTGAACTATGTGGCAGGTGGTGAGGCGTGTGTAACCCTAGATGGGAATTTATAATCTCCTTTACTACGGCTATTGGGGGATATCATACTGTACATAACGACTGTATGTTGTATGTGTCCTTCCCCCTTCCCCTCTTTTTCCCCTTTTGCTACAATTTCTGTATGGAAAGATTTCTGATGTCTGTTATTAGTGTAGCGCTGGCTCCTGACGAGCAGGCCCTATTATTTTTCTCAAATTAAGTTGCTTAAAGCCACAGTTGGGTTTTAGGCTAATTGCTTCAAATTTCTGGTTTCAGTATCAGTCCAGCTGGGTGGCACTAGGTTCTCCTTGGCCGCAGGTGTCGCTGTCACCGCCGGCAGGAGTGGAACTGCAGTCTAGCTGGGTGCATTGAATGCCACTTATCCCTCGGAACCAGCCCAGTGGGAGTGTTTTCCTGCTGTGAATTCTGGGGGTGGTATTTAAAAAGGTACCGACGCCATGTTGGGGGGGGGGGATTATTTTCTGTCCGTATGTTTCTGGTGGTCCTCTTGACCCAGCCTCATGGCCCTCCTGGCCTGGGGTGCGGAACTATGCATCCTGTGTCTCAGGGCTGGATAGCCCGAGGCCACACAACTGAAGGGACAGGACATGCCTGAAGTTCGGAGCCTGCTGATCCAAGGAAGGTCCGGTGCCGTCTCAAGTGAAAGGAGAGGCCCAGCAACTGAAGTATCCCAGGGGAGGACTCGTTTAGGAGAAGGCCGTGTGCAAGGCTGGTTTCTCTGAAGAGTCTGGAGACTTAGTTGGAGGATGCAACCTGGATCAACACCCATACGGTATTGCCGGATCGGCTGAGAGAAACTGGTACCGTATGTTAGTTCTTTAAAATTCATCCAATCCTTCAGTGACACTAAAGTGTAACTTACAAGTCTGTGGCAGAGACTTTACTGAGTATCCCACCGGCTGCTAGGCCTAGTGAGAGGTCTATCCGGGGGGTAATTGAATCCAGTTTGTGGAGCAGCAATATCCTCTGGATTCTTCTAGTAACTTTACCCTGCAATCTAAGTACCTGAACTCACCCCTAACCCTCTACCCTTTATTACGAGACTTTGTCTTCTTTTTTCTAAATAAATAACCCAAAAGAGGATTCAGTGTCAGTCTCAACATTTCTTTGGGCCACTTTCCACGGGATCCCCAAGACGGAGAAGCAAGTAAGTGAGGTAACGGTAAGCTCAAATAAAACCAGCAGCTCTTTCGGGGGTTAGTGCTACATTAGATATGGGAGCTGCATTGTACACTGGTGCTGGGAATTGTGGTGCTGAATGTTTATGTTCTAAGTTTGTATGTGTTCTTTTCTGGAAAACGTTAATAAAAAGAATTTACAAAAAAAAAATACTCCAGGTCTCTTCTCAAGTCAGGTAATAAAAAATAACTGAGTTGATCCATGCAATTGATATACATACACACACACACACACACAAGCACCGGCCACTTTATTAGGTCCCCCTTGCTAGTACCGGGTTACCTTCATTCTTCGTGGCATAGACTCAACAAGGTGTTGGAAATATTCCTCAGAGATTTTGCTCCATAGTGACCTGATAACATCACACAGTTGCTGCAGATTTGTCGGCTGCACATCCATGATGCAAATTTCCCATTCCACCACATCCCAAAGGTGCTCTATTGGATGAGATGTGGTGAGTGTCTCTATTGGATGAGATGTGGTGAGTGTCTCTATTGGATTGAGATCTGGTGAGTGTCTCTATTGGATGAGATGTGGTGAGTGTGGAGCCATTGGAGTACAGTGACCTCATTGTCCAGTGGTGAGATGATTGGAGCTTTGTGACATGGTGCATTATCCTGCTGGAAGGAGCCATCAGAAGATGGGGACACTGTAGTCATAAAGGGATGGACATGGTCAGCAACAATACTCAGGTAGGCCCAAAGTGTGCCAGGAAAATATCCCTCACACCATTACACCACCACCACCAGCCTGAACCGTTGCTCCAAGACAGGATGGATCCATATTTTCATGTTGTTTACACCAAATTCTGACCCGGCCATCTGAATGGCGCAGCTGAAATCGAGACTCATCAGACCAGGCAACGTTTTTCCAATCTTCTATTGTCCAATTCTAGCGAGCCTGTGCGAATTGTAGCCTCAGTTTCCTGTTCTTAACTGACAGGAGTGGCAACCAGTGTGGTCTTCTGCTGCTGTAGCCTATATGCTTCAAGGTTTGATGTGTTTTGTGTTCAGAGATGGTATTCTGCATACCTTGGGTGTAACGAGGGGTTGTTTGAGTTACTGTTGCCTTTCTATCATCTGGAACCAGTCTGCCCATTCTCCTCTGGCATCAACAAGGCATTTTCCACTACACAACTGCCGCTCACTGGATATTTTCTCTTTTTGGGACCATTCTCTGTAAACCAAAGAGATGGTTGTGTGTGCCTGGTTGGCACCAACATCCATGCCACATTCAAAGTGACTCAAATCCCCTTTTCTCCCCATTCTGATGCTCGGTTTTGAACTTCTGCAAGTCATCTTCACGTCTAGATACCTAAATGCATTGAGTTGCTGCCATGTGATTGGCTGATTAGCATTTTGTGTTACTAAGCAATTGAACAGGTGTACCTAAAAAAAAAAGTGTCCGGTGTGTGTGCGAATATATATATTTATCACGCACACGCACACGCTAGCACACGCACATTGCTCAAAAAAAATGAGGTAAGGAACACTTTTTATTCAGAGTATAGCATTAAGTTGTTAATTTTTTTTTTTTTTTTTCAATATATTTTTATTGAATTTTTAACAACATACAAACATGCACAACATATAAAACAAAAGTGCTTTCAGTGTATACAAAGGGTCATCGGAAGTCATATCTACATGCAGTGTAAACATGGTACAGCAGTATTATATATCGCTATAGGGGTACATCTCTGGAGGCCCCAGGTTGATAAGTGCGGTAAATCTCGAACCCGAGCCGGAGCCAACTGGAAATAGGTATTTTTTGGGGTCCCCCAGGGGGAGGGGAGGGGCGAGCAGAGCTCTGACTAAGGATCTAGCCCCATCGCAACCACTCAAGCTGTTTCCGGTTCAGCCAGCCAATTGTGCCAGACCTTATCGTACTTTTGTGGGCAGCCCCTGTGCAGGTATGTATCTTTGTATAGGGGAAGACTGTTGTTCACTAGACGTTTCCACTGTACTATGGTAGGGGGTTCGGGCTTTTTCCACTGTAACGCAATATTCTTCCGTGCATAAAACAGCAGTATACTAATCTCTGTGCGTCTAGCGGAGGACGGTACAATGGGTTCAATAAGACCCAGTATGCATACCTCCATAGCCAGAGGCAAAGTGATCGAGGTGACTTTACCAATCAGTTCCAGTACTGTTTCCCAGTATTGTTGGGCCTTAGCGCAGTGCCAGAAAATATGGAAGAAATCCCCAGGCGATGTACCACAACGCCAACACTCCGGAGAATATGAAGGGTTCATCTTGTGGAGCCTGTATGGGGTGTAGTAGGCCCTGTGGACAATTTTAAATTGAACCAAACGGTCTCGGATGGAAACAAGGGAGTTGAAGGGGAGGTCCCAGACATCATCCCAGTCGTCATTGTCCAAAGTTGGAATGTCAGTCTGCCAGCTAGTCCAGAGTTTGTCAAGAGATGGTAGTGACACGAAGATGAGGTGTGTGTATAGGTGAGAGGCGGGTTTCCTATCACAATTGAATCTGAGTGTTCGCTCTAGTTCTGACTGTGCCATTATACAGGAGGAGTTCGGAAATTGGGCAGCGAATGCGTGCGACAATTGATTAAACCTAAATAGGTATTGATTCGGTAAATTGTAGAGGGAAGACAGATTGGAGAAGGGTAGTAAGGAGTTTTGTGACACTATATGTGACATAAGCTTGATTCCGTGCCTAGTCCATGCGTGTGGGTCAGGGACCGTATAAATGTGAGGTATACTAGGGTTCAGCCATATCGGGGCATTCGGGGAGATTTCAGTTGGCTTGCATTTTTCAATGGCCAGTCCTGCCTTCCATGCTCTCAGGGTAGTGAGCATGGAGGGGGTCAGAGGGTACGGGGCTTTAGGGCCCCGATAAATAAGGAATTGAAGGGCTTCCAGTGAGCCGACAACCAAGGCCTCTAGCACTGTTGATGAGTTCATTGTGTCAGGTTGTAGCCACCAAGCCGCAGTTACCAGCTGTGCGGCCAGGTAGTATTTGTAGCAGTCTGGAAAAGCCATGCCTCCCTGCGTTCGAGGTCTCATTAAGGTCGTCAGACGGTATCTGGGTGATAGGGGGCCCCATATAAAGGAAGAAAATACTTGGTTGAGTTTTTTGAAAAACGATTTGGGCAGCCACTGTGGGGAGTGGCGGAAAAGATAAAGCAGCTTGGGAATAATCTTCATTTTCAGGAGATTTATTCGCCCCCACAGTGATAGTGGCAGATTTCCCCATGATTTAAGTTTTACTTGGGCTTCTAAGAGTACCGGGGTAAGATTCGATGCTAGGTATTCTGAGGCCACTTTAGATATGTGGACCCCTAGGTATTTGAATGAGTCAACCCATAGGAGGGGGCTGTCCGGGTGGGAAGTGGCCTTTGCTTCCTGATCGATCGGGAACAGAAGGGACTTGGACCAATTCACTTTAAGACCCGTGACTCTGGCGAATGTGTCCAGAACAGTCAGCACCCCCCGCAGCGATGAGCCTGCATCGTTTAGGAAGAGCAGCATGTCGTCTGCGTACAGGGCTACCCTCTCCTCCAGCAGCCCAATGCGCAGACCTCTGATATGCGGTGAAGTGCGGAGTGCTTCCGCCACCGGTTCGATAGCGAGAGCAAATAAAGCTGGAGAGAGAGGGCAGCCCTGCCTGGTCCCCCTGAAAAGCCTAAAGGGAGCAGACAGACCACCCCCCAAGCGTACCGAAGAGGTAGGACATCTGTAAATTACCTGAAGCCATTTGATAAATAATAGGGGGAAACCCATCCTACGCAGCGTTTCCCAAAGGAAGGGCCATTCAACTGTATCAAAGGCTTTTTCGACATCTAGTGAAGCCACTGCTCTGGTTCCCGTGTTTAGATGTTTAGCATGTATGTTTGTGAAGAGCCTTCTGAGGTTCACATCTGTGGATCTACGGGGCATAAAGCCTGTCTGGTCGGGGTCTATTACCGAGGGTAGCATGGGGTAAAGTCTAAGGGCCAGGAGTTTGGTCAGGATTTTAAAATCAGAGTTTAATAAAGCTATGGGTCTATATGATGCGCAGGAGGTGGGGTCTTTGGGGGCTTTATGGATCAAAGTCAGGTAGGCGTGGTACATGGAGGCAGGTAAACCGCCATCTGTTAAGCAGGTGGAGTATAGTTGAGCTAGCAAAGGCGCCAGGAGGTCTTCATGAGCTTTATAAAAATCTAGTGGAAGCCCGTCAGGTCCTGGGGCCTTCCCAGGAGGGAAGGATCGGATGGCCTTAATGACCTCTAAAGTCGTGAAAGGCTGGACTAGGGTCTCCCGTTCCGAGTCAGACAGCCACCCGAGTGCCAGTGGATCAAGAAGGTCGCTCAGTGACTCAGGTTGGAAATCTGAGGGTAGGCCCGAGGAGTATAGTGTTTTGTAGAAGGTATTAAAAGTCTGCAGTATGTCTGAGGGGGAGGATACAGTTTCACCGTTTGAGGTCTGTAAGGTGGATACTAGGGTGAGGGGTTGGTCATGGTGAGCCAGCATAGCTAAAAGGCGGCCATTCCTGTCACCCTGTTCGAAGGCCCTTTGTTTCCCTTTATACATCTCTAGTCGTGTGACCTCCGTCAGATGCAGTTGCAGGTCCCTCTGTGCTGCCATCAGTAGATCGAAGTGGGCGGGAGTAGGGTCTGTAGCGTATGTGTCATTACAGTCAGCAATTGTCTGTTGCAGTGAGTGGGACATAGTCGTTTGCTTCTTTTTGATGTCAGCAATGCAGGAAATGTATTGTCCCCTGGTGAACGCCTTGAAGGCATCCCAAACAATATCAGGGGAGGAGGTACCTGCATTCTGTTCCCAGAACTCAGCTAGGTGGGATGGCAATTTGTCAGAGAGATCTGGGTGGGAGACCCACTGCGTGCCCAGCCGCCAAAGTGCCGCATTGCGAGAGGCTGGGGAGCGGAGCACCACCGTCAGAGGGCTATGATCAGACAGCCCACTGGAGAGATAGGATGCCTCCAACACATCCGCTAACAGTGCGGGGTTGGAGAAAGCCAAGTCAATCCGTGAGGCCGTTTTGTAGGAGGCTGAGAAACACGAATATGCCCTCGTGTCGGGGTGCTTCCACCTCCATACCTCAACCAAACCCACCGCCTGAGCCCAGGCGGAGAGATCCATGCACTGTTTTTTTGCTGGGGTAGGCCTATCCAGTTCTGGCGATAGGATGGCGTTAAAGTCACCCATCACCAGTACCCTCCCGGGACAGAAAGGTGCAGATTTTTCCAACACAGCATACAGTATGTCCGATGAAAATGGGGGGGGAATATATATATTAACAATAATATACCTTTGTGACCATAGAGTGAACACAATGATTGCAAATTTACCTAGTGGATCAGTGCGAATTTCCTCAATTACGCAAGGGAAGTTTCTGTGAATGAGGATCGAGACACCCCTGGCGTAAGTAGAGTATGTGGCATGAACAGTTCGTTGTATCCAAGGCTTTTTAAGAGTTAGGATCTTGCTGCCCATAAGGTGAGTTTCCTGTAAGAGAGTGAGCTGGGGCGAGTGGGTTTTTAAATATTGAAATAAAAGAGCTCTTTTGAATTTAGAGTTGAGGCCCCTGACATTCCATGAAAGGATGGTAAATGAGTCAAGAATTTGGTTAGCCATTATATAGTGAGGGTAAGAAGGGGCTAATAGATCTTGGGGGGTACAACCAGGTGCACCCTATAGGCAACAAGTTCACTATTACACTGCATTCAATACTGTTGGCACTTAAACAAAGACAAACACATAGAAAAAAAAACAAAAAAACTTTGGAGACCAAAACTGGACTCAAACTCCCCAGGCACGGTGTGCCTATCCTACTACGTCCCATCTCTCCTCCCAAGAAAAAGAAAAAACAGGTAGGGGGTCCGGGAATAGTTTTGACCCCAGAACAAGAGGAATTATACCTAAGAGGTGTAGAAACCCTGAATTGAGGGTGCTACACTGCCAGCCGGCACCACATACACTCCACTGGTCAGAGTCACTAGTGTCTAGTGTTGGAGGACCAGGAAGTGGGGGATAGGGGTATGTGGTACTGGGCCTGGCTAGGAAGAAAAGACTACAATAAAAACAACAGGGTGAGTACTAGCGCTGCGCGCCTTCTGTGAACGGTCTTTTCTTCTTTTAGAGAGAGCTTCCGGCTCCAATTATATTGTAGCCATGAAGCACCGAGCAGCTGCACATGTGCTGCAGCACCTTGAAGGGAATGGTTGCGTGGTGAAGGCAGGTTTTTGGTACATGCATCTTTCGACAAAGCACACTGCTGTAACTCTTCAGGAAAAAGTAACTTGGTAAAGGATTGGAAACCAGACATATGTGTCTACCAGAGTGCAGTCGGTCATTACTGCATCAGGATGTGAAATCGCAGCCCCCCAAAAAAAAAAAATAAATAAAAAAAAATAAAATAAATAAAAAAAAAAAGGGCAAAAAACCTTCACCCCAGTGTATCCAGCCAATCCGAGACATCCGAGGTGTTATGATTGTGGTATGGGATCTTAATGAAGATCTCAGCTTTTTATTTTCAGTGCCTCCAACCTTACGGTAATTTTATAAATTTTTCTCTAACTGTCAGTGCATACCACAATCCTTTCCTGAGTTAGTTAATTTATGGGGTTTTCTTACCAAAATATACAATATCTCCTCACACAATCAATAAATAAAGTAAATTTGATTTTATTAATTAGCGAGTATATTCATACAATTTGATACAGAACTAAATTATCTGGTGATTGATATTCCATACATACATTATAAAAACATCTTCAAAATTGTATGTGTTTTTACCCGGGAAAACTGATATAATTACTCATGGGGTCAAGATTGGTCTGTAGGAAAAATAATATGTGGTAATTTACCCTTTATATTCAAGAACGCAATATCCCTTGTCGCTCAGGGGAGTAACCCTCCAAACTTCTCCGGCCGGAAGAAATTCAAAGTATATCTCCCAGAGTCAGCAGAACGATATTGCCAATTTGAATTAATTATTTAGCCAACAGAGTTACACCAATTGCATGGAGCAATGAAACTTTCCCTGGGGACACAGAAATCTAAATTGACTTAAACATATGATAGGATTTCCTACAACCTGGTTATAATAATACACCCCCAATAGTCAATAAACATCAATACATAACCTCTAAAATATGATTCCTATGATTTCAAGCCGGGAAAAAAAAAATAGCATTTGTGTGGTCTGGATCTTACCAATCAGCTTAAAGGGAGGATGTCCACCAAGATCTATGCACATCGAATGGTCCCAGTCATAAAGCCCAACAAGATGGAGAATGGTCAAATATCAGCAGACTTCTTGATGTCGGGGGTGTGTCTGGTGTGGGGTCTGTGTTCCTTTCCTTAGGGCTTTCCCAAACTTTTATATCATTCTGGGACAATAGATCTATAAATTTATCATGAGCTCAGCCCAGAAGGTTTGGCTTGCTCTCCATTGGTTGGGGGCGTGTTTACGATCGGCCAAGCACCAAAGGTAATGTTACCTTCAGCCACTGGGGGGCGTCTAAGGATAACAATTGTATATTTAACTTATTTTGTCAAAAACAAAAAAAAAGAAAAACCCAAGAAGGATGTATTTTTATTTAATGAGTGTTTGAATTTTGGGGATGTGAATATATGTCTATATGGCTCATGGGTTTCTAGTAATTTGTGCATAATATAATCAATGATTTTATACGTGACCACTTAGAATCACACAAGAAAATTGATGTTTATATGAACAATGACGTGTTTCCGATTTCAACCTAATTGTCTTGAGATCACCTCTGTAATATGTATGTTTTCATAGGTATGCGGTCCCAGCTTGTCTTTATATTTGCAATGGTTACTTAAATACAATTTTCCATTTGCACTATAGTAAAAATACCATAACCCTATTTCTGATATATGGGTATTCATGATTATATATATAAAAAAAAAAACAAATTGTACATAAGGTTCTTCTTTTTCCTTTTCAATGTTTTCTCATAGTGTCTCAAGTGAACTTTGACTTTCGGGGAGAACAATTCCATGTTTACTTTCGTTGTTTGTCCAGTCGGAATAAACCTTCTCTTTCGTTTCCCAGCCATTGTCCTCTAAGCCTCTGAGTCCATATTGAAGTTGACTTTTGGGATATCTGGTCTTTCTGATACAATGGGTTATTTACTCAGATTTCCCTTGAACTAAAAGTTTTTGTGGCTTCACTCTGAGACAACCTGAGACATTGTTTGCGGCAGCCCAGTTTTTCAAGGGGTCATATAAATTAGTCACCTGGTTCTACAGGGAGGGGGAAGTGACCTCTTTTAGTATTTCTGACTTCACCAGGCTTAAAATTGAAATATCACAATATGCTATTTCGAGGTACCTCTATTATGACAAAATCCCCCTTTTGAATTCCGGGTATGTCCTGGATACGTAGCAGGAATTCACTCCATAACCTAGAGAGAATCAGAGGGTGATAACGTTGTGTGTAATGAATTAAAGTTGTTGGTGACCTCCGCTAATGAGCCTTAAGACCGTTGGTAATTGTTCGTGGGTTTCTCGGGATACTTTTGTCAAATGGATGGTAAGGACCACTAACCATAATATTAACAGTCCGATACAGGTTAGGATCACTATATCGGTCATTTGGAAATATGATCTGCTCTCTAATAAGATATGGTCTTTCTCGGAATAGTCCAAAGTTTCAATTGATAGATTGTTCTTTTTTATAGACATCTGGAGGGTGTGGTTAGGCTTATGTTCTAATAGGAATTTGAGGTCTGGGTTCATTGGGATGTCCTGATGTTGGAAGGCATCGACACTTTCAACTTCCCCTTCCCAGATTTCGGTTCCTATCGGATACAATGTGGTTTTCCCGATTGTAATTCTCGCGTTGGCGGGGACCTTGATAATAGATACTGTAGCAGGTAGAGCTATGACACGGCTCATGATTTGTTTTTCATAAAATATGCTCATGTTTTTCAATGGAGTGCTGACCAGCCATTCGTCTTTCACGAGTATTTCTTGGACTTCTGATGTATCTGTAGTTTTCCGCATTTGTACTTCGCATTGTTCGGAACCATGTTTCTTATATTCCATGCCACCTAGTGCGTGGGTGGTGTCATATACAAATGGGTTTCCGTTACATTGGAAGTTGATGTCCTTGAATCGCGTGCATTCCTTCAACAGGGGTATAGCGTATAAATCCGGCATCCAAGGCTGATAGGCAATCAGGTCTGGGGTTTTGATCTGTACGTGAATATCGTCCCTCCATGTTCCAACATTATGGATTGTTTTCATCTGATAGATATTCTTAGAGGAGACGAAGGGTATGGCTAACAAAAAACATACTTCAAGATCTTCTGGATTGATATATAGTGGCATAGCACTTCCTGTTTCGAAAGCCAGGTTGACTTGAAAGTCTTCTACTTCGCCTCCATTGACCCTGGTGAGGAGGGTTTTTATCATCTCAGTGGACACAAAATAAAGGGGAATGTGTCCGTGGGAGAGATCGTTCATTCCATTCTGTATTTCGTTTAGATAGGCTAGTGTGTGGAATAGAATTGGTTCTTGGATATATAGTAGTTCCCTTTTGAATAGCTCATGACTTTGATGGAGGTCGATAGACCGGGTGATCAGTTCTGAGTGCAGGTTGACAGTGACCACCGTGTCATTGATGATGGTGCGGAAGTCGGTGAACTCAGTTTTCTGCGTTTCAAGTTCATGGTGGATGGCTTGAATATTCATTTGTAAATTTTCAATTTCCATTGCAAGAGTCTTTACTGAGACTGTATTAGCAGCAGATATGGTGGTGGACACTACGGCTCCAAGGACTGTGAATATGAGTCCAGCTATCAGGACCCCCACGAACCTCTTGGGTCTCTTCTCGCGTGTAATGGTTACTGGGACAAATGGCTTACGAGCTTGGGTCAGTATCTCGTCCACACGAGTTTTTGCTGCTTTCAGGTGCATGGAGTACCATTCCTTAATCTCGGGGGATTGGATCCTCTGTGGGTTAAAAAGTCTTTCTATAGAGGTCTTTGGATCCACGCTTACACATACTTTTTGGGTGGTAATCCTTTTGTCGGTTAAGATAAATCCGGGGGCTTCTTGGACTAATATTCCTGAGGAAGGTCCTGGTCGGGCGATTAGGCTGGTCCGGCCTGGTATGGACATCCATAGCAGAATACCAAGGACTTTCCATGTGGTGGTTTCCTGGGGCCGTCTCATGGTCGGGTTCCGTTTTGGGTATTTCTGGTCGCTGTCATTTTTGATTTCATGTTCGGATTGTGGCAGGGATTTCATTTCTTGGATGTGTACACTGTGAGAAAAGAAATAGACGGTTTGAGTAATCACATAGGAACGTGAAAAATGTATATATATATTTATTTATTTATTTTTAGATGAGTTAACCCTCTTGATTGACCTTGAAGGTATATGTTATCGAGGGTCAGTCCTCCAGCACTTGTAATTGGGATTTAGGGTGGCATGCCCGTAACTGATTAATGTGTACCCATCTCTCGGTAATTTCACCATTTCGTGGAATATGTAGTTTATATGCCACGGGGGATATTTTGTCCACTATATTGAATGGACCTCTCCAGGACGGTAGGAATTTCCGTTCCTTTACCTGGCTTCTCATGAAATTGTAAAGATATACCCTGTCCCCGATCTCATACTCCTTCTTAGTGGTTTTGAGGTCATAATATGTTTTAGCACTAGTTGCGGCTCTTTCAGTGTGCCTTTGGGCAAATGAGAAAGCATATTGTAAATGCTTCCGCAAATCTTCTATGTATTGGTGAGTTGTGGTGGCATTGATTAAGTTATGATCGGTGGTGCGGTACAGGAGATGTTGGGGTAGGACCATCCGCCTTCCGGTCATAAGTTCAAAGGGTGACATTTTTGTGACTGTATTCGGGGTTGCCCTTAATGCCATCAGGACTAAAGGGAGCTTCACATCCCAGTCCTTGCCTGTTTCCTTTACAAATTTTTTAAGTATGTTGACAATGGTTTGATTGTACCGTTCCACTCCACCGCTAGAGGCGGGCCGGTAGGCAATGTGTAACTTCCTTTTTACACCCAATATTTTCCACAACTTGGTCATTACCTCACTAGTGAAATGAGTACCTCTATCCGATTCCATCCTCTGTGGAAGGCCAAAGCGTGAGAATATGTGATTTATCAAAAGGGCGGCACATGTGTCAGAGCTGTTATTTGGTGCGGGAATGCATTCAACATATTTAGTAAATAAACATGTTACGGTTAACATATATCGATTCCCGCGTGAAGATTTTGTTACAGGCCCAATGAAATCCATTTGCAGGTCTGACCAGGGCATGCATATCCCCCTTTTTTGAAGTGGTGCCCTATGGGTGGGTGAAGCCGGTTGAAATTGAGGACATATTAAACATCCCTGGCAGTATTCTTTCACGTCACGCAACATATGAGGCCAGTAGGCATAATCCCGTAGGATCTCATAGGTGATCCGTTCTCCGCGGTGCCCCGACGTGGGAGCATCATGGGCATGCTGTAGCATTAAACCTCTGAACTTGAGGGGAACTACCCACTGTTGGATACCCCCCTCAGAGGTGCGGATCAACAACCCCTGATGTAGTGTGAATTGGGATTTGGATTTCAGTAGTATACGTAAGTCTTCCTTGCCAGGATAGTTTTCTCGACTAAGGGGACCCTGGTTTGGACATTCTAAGTGTTTATAAAACAAGCCAATTATTGGGTCTTCTTTTTGGGCTGTAATTAAATCTTCACTGGGGTTTTCATGACACCATTGCAATACATTTGATTTATCAGTCATCTTAGCTCGTTGCCTAGTAACGGCCTCCGACTGTACTGACCCTAACAGATGATCTATATCTAGCAACTCACCTGTTAGGGCTCCTTCTTTGGCTAGGGTGTCAGCCTGATCGTTCCCTTCCTTCTCTTCACCTAGGACTTTGGAGTGGCCTTTGGTTTTCTTAAAATACAGTGTGATCTCGTGTTCCCTTACCAAGTGGTCGATCTGACGAAACAACTTACCATGTTTTACGGGTTTATGGTTACTCTTTACCATGTTGTTCCGTTTCCATCGGGTGAGGTATTCAACAAAACTATTTCTTACATAATTTGAATCGGTGATGATAGCAAATTCTTTGATGTGATAACTTATGGCCATCTCAACGGCTTTTAGGATGGCAGCGAGTTCAGCAACTTGGCTGCTTCTCGGCCCAAGTTTGTATCCCACAGAAATTGGGGCTACACCTTGGGTCCATACGATCCCGATACCAGCCACTAGTAGGAGTTGGTCCTTGTCCTTGTGATGATAGGCACAGCCATCTACAAAAACGCATGGCAATTGTTTACAATGTTTATCATCATAAACTTTGTAAGGGGACAACATTTGTTCCTCCAAAAAGTCAGGGTCTGGGGTCCCTGTGCAATCGTGCAGCTCGGCAAGGCCCTGGGCCACTGGACTTTTTTTGTTCTGTTTATATCGAATTTCCAGAGGCCACCCCTGTAGGGACAGAGTCCAGGCCGTGATGCGGCTATTTGACACATTTCCGTCCCTGATACGTTCACTCTGTAAATATTGTAAAGGTTGATGTGCGGTCTCAACAATAATTCTTTCACCTTGAATGTAACTGCGGAAATTCTGTAATGCCCAGACAGTGGATAATAAAGCTTTTTCGCAGTCAGAAAATTTAATCTCGACAGAGGACAAGGATTTGCTGGCATAAGCAATAATTCTATTGACATTTTCTTGTTTCTGATAAAGAACGGAACTCATACTTACCTGCGTGTATCCTGTCTCAAGGAAAAAAGGTTTACCTCCTTCTGGATACGCAAGGCAGGGGGCTTGGGTGAGTCGTATCTTCAGTTCCTTCATAGCGTCTGTTTGTTCCTGGCCCCATGACCACTCGGTCTCTTTCTTCAACAGGTGAAGTAATGGTTTGCTAATCTCTGCGTAATTGTCGATGAACTTGCGCGAATAGTTCACCAGTCCTAGAAATGATCTCAATTCTTTAAGATTAGTAGGGACCTTACAATTAAACACTGCCTCAACCTTCTTCTTTTGGGGGTTTAACCCTTCAGAGGTGACTTCATGGCCTAAGAAGTTAACTCGGGTGCGGCACCATTGTGCTTTCTGAAGGGATAATTTCACTCCGGCCACCCTTAGCTGGCCCAAAATGTGTCGGAGTTCTATGAAGTGTCTGGTCATGTCGGTACTTTTAATGAGGATGTCATCGACGTATGTCAATGTTCCTCGCTCCGAGGCATCGGGCATGGCCTTGTGCATGAAGACTGCAAATTCATGGCCAGAATTGATATAACCGAATGGCATGCGCACCCAGCAGTATTGCTGATTTCCAAAACTGAATGCTAGTTTATATTGATCTTCTTCGCTGACTTTTATGGTCCAATACCCCTGGGCACAGTCAAGGGCCGAGAACACCTGGGATCCCTGAAGTTGGGCCAGGCATTGGTCTATGTATGGTACGGGCCATCCTGACATGTAGACACGCTTATTGAGTTGTCGGAGATCAGCGCATAGGCGCCACTGTCCGTTGGGTTTTAGGATTCCCAGTATGGGGTGGTTGTATGAGCTGTGGATGGGTTTAATTATACCCCGTTCGAGTAACTTCTTAATGATCTCCGATAGCGACTCATAGGAGGCTAGCGGAAGTCTATACTGTTTTACAAATACCGGTGGGGCCTGAGGGTCGGTTTGGATTTTGGCGATGTGGAGATCAGTATTTCCACAATCGTAGGAATCCTGAGCGAAGATATCTTGGAATTCGAAAAGGAGTTCACGGAGCAATTGTCGTTCAAGATCATTGGTGCAGGCATCAGCTAGGGCTATGATCTCTTCGACTATCTCCTTGAAACCCGGAAATGTTTCTGGTTTACCTATCTCATATGCCTCCTCAAGTCTGGTGGTCAGGTCATTTGGTGTGCTAGGTGTATTTTTTTCCCAATCAAGACTTTTAGGGTACTCTTGTTCTTTGATTGGTTGTTCAAAGACAAGAGATGTTTCTTCAATTCGACAGGTACCATCCTTAGAATCGAAGGGGTAAATGGATTCTATGGTGAATATGCCCTCCGGGGTAGAACTGAATGATTGTTCAATTAATTTCTCATCGGATAAATATTCATCCGGTATGAGCCCAATCACTTGGTTGGTGATCCCGAATGTGTGATACCCCGTCTCTACCGCCAGGCCGATAAGGGTGCCCTTGGGTAGGTTAAGGTCCTGATTTGAGAGATAGTGTATGTAGACGGACATCATTGACTGATGCGTATTTATCAAGGGTGTGTGGGTAATTTTTATTCCCTCCTCTTGTATTCTCTGGGACAGACATATTAATGCGTCTGGTCCCTTCAGTTTTTGTCCCTTTTTTACGTTGATGGGGAGTAGGAAATTTTTAATGTCCCTGGGGATGATAATTTCTCGAGCTACCTGAATCTCAACAGCGTAGGGCATCTGTTGCTGGAACTTCAGGGCTGAGGTCATATCCTGGTATCCCTCTGGGTCCCCCTTTAGTCGACTCCATATGCAGTCGTTTATCAGGTCAATTTGGGCAGCAAAGCGATGCAATAGGTCGTTGCCAAGGTATATTTGGGATTGTGGAGTATCCAGCACTATGAACACGTGGGTGGTTGTCTTATTACCTATAGTGATCTCTAGGAGGCATTTAGCGACTGAGTCATGGTCCTCAGAGTCATTGATCGCATCTGTCATCCAATGCCTCTGAGGAGTGGGGAAGCGTATCATTTCTCTATCACAAAGGTGACTAACAAGGCCATGGCTTACAAAGCTATGTTCTTGTTTTAGATCAATTTTGGCGTATTTTGACCTATTAAAACCATTTATCCGGATAGGTATAAAGAGGTCATTATTAACCCTTTCTATTTCTGTCAGGAACTGGGCGTGATTTCCCCCTTTCCTAATTTTATCTTTTTGGTGGAAGGATATGGTCAGTACATTATCCTGGAGGGAGATTTCTTTTATTTTATCTCGGGGAATTCTGAACACATGTTCCTCGTTTCCTACCTCCAGGCCTTGATCGTCAGGTTGAATGACCGTGACATCGGGGAACTGACTATTCCTGAAATGGATTTCTAGAGAACCGGGCCTTTCTTCCACCAGGTGGCAGTGTCGCCGGGAATGGGGAATTTGAAGCCTTTCAAATTTAATCGGGGAGTTGACCTGTGACCACATCACTTGATTCACGCAATCGACAATCGTGTTAAGCCTCTTAAGGAGATCCATTCCAATGATCATGTGATGGTTTGGGAGATCTGCAATGATAACGGGGTGCCTGATTTCCTGATTACCTAATTTAAGTTTAAGCCATGCAGTACCCATGACTTGCAGTGGTTCTCCCCCCACCCCGATTAGTGAGCAATCAAAACTTCTAAGTTTCGGTTTGCTGGGCATTGATTTTATTACTTCATTAAATTGTTCCTGCGCCAGGATGGTAGCTTGGGATCCCGTGTCAATTAACCCTGAAATGGGATGATCATTGGCCTCTTGTACCTTTACAGTTGTGAAATATCTTCCATCAGATTCAGTCAACTCACACATGAAATTAGCATGGTTGAAGATCTGTGGGTTTTCCAACAATTTGCATTCGGCATTTATCTCACCGCATGCCACAGCTTCTCTGTGTATATGATTTCTGTGGGATGGCCTGCGGGGTCTACTTGAGATGGATGCACATGGAGTGGAAGGTATCCTGTCCGATTGGTTACTTATCATGGTTCTCAGTGGCTCATTTATATTAGAAGGGTTGGAAGGATACTGAAAAATAGGAGCAGAATTAACAATCCCACCCTGCTTCCCCCTTTTTAGGGGCCTGTCAGGGGTGTGTTGCATGTCTCCTGTCATCGCACCCAGGGTTGTTCCTTGCAGTGGGATTGTCTGGGGTTCTAAACATTCTGTGGCCCTGTGTTGGCCACAGGAGTGGCCCCTAAAAAAGATGGGTTGGTAGATTGGTAATTGATCAGGTGTGTCATTTGTTCGCACATCTGATTAATTTGTGCCTCTACCTGCTCGATTCGCCGGCCCAGGGTATCTTGACGATTTCCCCGGTCTCGTCTGACCCGGTTGTGTTCAGGGCGTGATTGTAATGATGCATCAGATTCATCACCACTTCTCGGGTCTTGGTGCTGTGGCCCTTCTCTTGGGGGTTCCCGTGGTTCCCTTTGGTTTTGGGAAATTGGAGGAGTTACCCTAGTCCTGGGGTGATTGACCTGTTCCTGATTAGGAGGTGTCCTACGATTATCAGGGTTTGCGTTAGAGTTTGGACCTCTTATAACATTTGGGTCTCTGTAATATCCAGAGTGGCCGTGAAAGTTTGTATTCCTATTAGAGCGTGGGTACCCTGGAAAATTTGGGTTTCTGTTAAAATTTTGGTGTCTGACAAAGTTGGGGTTCCTATTATAGTAGGGGTATCTAGTGGCAGTGGGATCTCGATTCCAATTTGATTGTTGGTTGTTATGGGATCCCTGTAGATATCCCCTCTGGCTATTTCTGTACCTGAGGTCCCTTTCACCCTCACTACCGTAACCTGGCAATCTTTGTCTATCCTCTATCATCTGCGGTGACTGGGGCGTAGCTCCGGGAGACCCCATGGGTCTCCCATTCTGGACTACCTCCGCGTATGACTTCCTCTCTGTCTGTAGTTCATGGAGTTGGGGGTTCACGGTAGTGGCTGCGATGGTTTTAAGGTTGGGTTTGGTTTCCCTTTTTAGCCCATTTTCACTGGACTGCTGGATCGAGTACAGGTGATCACTTTCCCTGACTAACCAATCCAGGGGACGTCCTTTCTTTAAATCCCTCGCTAGTCCTAATTTTATATATGCAGGTAGTGCTTCAAAAAATAAAGTCCTGAATTCTGGCTGATTCGGATTGGGATCCTTTTCCGCCAGAAAATATGCGCTTCTCAGTATAGCTAGGAATTCTGTGGGACTCTGATTATGGCCACATTTCAAATTGTAAGCCGCGGCTTTGGCAGCGGTAACAGTTTTGTAGGGCCCAAACTCCATTTGACACCTATGTTTGATTTCTTTCCATGACTGACCGTATAGATCCTGCAATGAATCAAAGAATTGTTTGTACTTTCCTTCGAATATCCATGGCAATAATTCAATTTTGGTACGATCGTCCTGAATATTTAAGATTTCCAGGGTACGTTCGTAGGTTCCTATATGGTCAGTAATGGTTTGGGAACCCTTCTTTGAGAAAACAGGAACAGTTTCTTTTATAAATTTTATCACCTTGGGGGTGTCATATTTTTTTATTGGGGTCCTAGTATTCTTTTTCTGTCCATTTGAAGTTTTTTTAACTTCCTCATCTGTACATTCTGGGGAGTATCTGTGCAGTTTAGGGGGTGACCTGTCTTCTGAATCTGTCTCCTCGTAATTTACCTGTGTCCCCCGGAAATATGGAGATTTCCATTTTTCCATTTCCTGTTCCTCTATATGACTTTGGCTCATGGATTTATGGTCTACCTGTTTCATTATTTTTTTTATCTGTCCCTCCATTGCTTTCATCTCAGATCTAAGTTTCTCAATTTCTGCCTCCTTTTCTTTATTTCTGTCAGCATATTCTTGTTTACATTTATGATATTTCCCTTGTAGTTCTTTATTTTGGTGCAAGGCACCCTGGAGCTGGACCTTCAGCTCTTCCTGATTCTCTTTAGATTGTCTGAGTCTACTCTCACCCTGTTGGTTTTTTATTAGTAGGGATTCTATTTTTTCTGCTTTATCTTTTACTTCGGTGCGAGTGGTGAACAATTCTTTTTTTAAAGCTGTAATGAGTTCTGCCAATATATTGCATAAAAACCACAGAATCGGCCAAGACCGTAATATGATTTTGTCTTGGCTTTTTGTGTCTTTTGCGCCAGCAAAATCTGCAATCATTTGGACCACCCGACCATCTTCAGCATAAATATCATCGCTTAACCTCTGGGCCTGTTCTCTCTCCTCTTTAACAAATTCCTCTAAATTTTCTTTCTTATCTAATCTTTTGCGAATATGGTCGGTTACACCATAGTCAACGAACCTACCTAAGTTTTCCCGTGACACAGTAGTCTTTTTCTGGCTTGGGGTGGCTACTGCTGGGGTGGTATCATCATCCTGGCTGTCTCTGGATGAACAATGTTCATTATCACTATGCTCCATATTTATATACAACCGATATTTTTCACAATGTATATGCAAACACAATCACCAGTATGTTCTGTACTGTGGCAAGATTCCCTCTTACAAAATATCTCAGCAAGTGCCTGCCATTTATGTTATGATTGTGGTATGGGATCTTAATGAAGATCTCAGCTTTTTATTTTCAGTGCCTCCAACCTTACGGTAATTTTATAAATTTTTCTCTAACTGTCAGTGCATACCACAATCCTTTCCTGAGTTAGTTAATTTATGGGGTTTTCTTACCAAAATATACAATATCTCCTCACACAATCAATAAATAAAGTAAATTTGATTTTATTAATTAGCGAGTATATTCATACAATTTGATACAGAACTAAATTATCTGGTGATTGATATTCCATACATACATTATAAAAACATCTTCAAAATTGTATGTGTTTTTACCCGGGAAAACTGATATAATTACTCATGGGGTCAAGATTGGTCTGTAGGAAAAATAATATGTGGTAATTTACCCTTTATATTCAAGAACGCAATATCCCTTGTCGCTCAGGGGAGTAACCCTCCAAACTTCTCCGGCCGGAAGAAATTCAAAGTATATCTCCCAGAGTCAGCAGAACGATATTGCCAATTTGAATTAATTATTTAGCCAACAGAGTTACACCAATTGCATGGAGCAATGAAACTTTCCCTGGGGACACAGAAATCTAAATTGACTTAAACATATGGTAGGATTTCCTACAACCTGGTTATAATAATACACCCCCAACAGTCAATAAACATCAATACATAACCTCTAAAATATGATTCCTATGATAAACATCAATAATCAGTTATATTACTCGTTACCCTCTAAAATAACTGATTCCTATGATTTCAAGCCGGGAAAAAAAAAATAGCATTTGTGTGGTCTGGATCTTACCAATCAGCTTAAAGGGAGGATGTCCACCAAGATCTATGCACATCGAATGGTCCCAGTCATAAAGCCCAACAAGATGGAGAATGGTCAAATATCAGCAGACTTCTTGATGTCGGGGGTGTGTCTGGTGTGGGGTCTGTGATCCTTTCCTTAGGGCTTTCCCAAACTTTTATATCATTCTGGGACAATAGATCTATAAATTTATCATGAGCTCAGCCCAGAAGGTTTGGCTTGCTCTCCATTGGTTGGGGGCGTGTTTACGATCGGCCAAGCACCAAAGGTAATGTTACCTTCAGCCACTGGGGGGCGTCTAAGGATAACAATTGTATATTTAACTTATTTTGTCAAAAACAAAAAAAAAGAAAAACCCAAGAAGGATGTATTTTTATTTAATGAGTGTTTGAATTTTGGGGATGTGAATATATGTCTATATGGCTCATGGGTTTCTAGTAATTTGTGCATAATATAATCAATGATTTTATACGTGACCACTTAGAATCACACAAGAAAATTGATGTTTATATGAACAATGACGTGTTTCCGATTTCAACCTAATTGTCTTGAGATCACCTCTGTAATATGTATGTTTTCATAGGTATGCGGTCCCAGCTTGTCTTTATATTTGCAATGGTTACTTAAATACAATTTTCCATTTGCACTATAGTAAAAATACCATAACCCTATTTCTGATATATGGGTATTCATGATTATATATATAAAAAAAAAAACAAATTGTACATAAGGTTCTTCTTTTTCCTTTTCAATGTTTTCTCATAGTGTCTCAAGTGAACTTTGACTTTCGGGGAGAACAATTCCATGTTTACTTTCGTTGTTTGTCCAGTCGGAATAAACCTTCTCTTTCGTTTCCCAGCCATTGTCCTCTAAGCCTCTGAGTCCATATTGAAGTTGACTTTTGGGATATCTGGTCTTTCTGATACAATGGGTTATTTACTCAGATTTCCCTTGAACTAAAAGTTTTTGTGGCTTCACTCTGAGACAACCTGAGACATTGTTTGCGGCAGCCCAGTTTTTCAAGGGGTCATATAAATTAGTCACCTGGTTCTACAGGGAGGGGGAAGTGACCTCTTTTAGTATTTCTGACTTCACCAGGCTTAAAATTGAAATATCACAATATGCTATTTCGAGGTACCTCTATTATGACAGAGGGGACCTCAAAAAATTATGACGGATAAGACCACACTCTATGGCCAGTGTATCTATCCTCTTGCTGTTCCATGTCCCTTAGGAGCTGCAGGGCTGTCTGTATGGCCACAGCACGCTCCTCTCCAGAGGGGACAGCGGTCTCCACTCGTGTCACTGCCGGGGAGCCTTGTATCTTGGGTGGTGGCTGTTTTTTTCCTGGCCGCCTTTTGGATGGCATCTAGGGATGCAAGGGATGCCCCCAAACACCATGCAGCTAACTGCAATGGTATTCAGCCCAGGAGGTGTATGCAGGGAGTCAGGAAGGATGCAGGGGGATGCAGAGGATGCTGTACCCAGGGGCCCCACAGCCTGTTCACACAGGCAATCTTTGGGTACTTACAGGGTCCGGGTCTGGTGAGCAGCAGAGGACCGCAGCAGCCACGTCTTGGATTATAGGCCGGGCCGGGCCAGCCGCGGTGTCCCGTCCGCGGGCCGGCAGCGCAGGAAAGTCCGGTGTGCGGCAGGCTTCACTAGGCCGCACTAGGCCGCGGCCTCGACCGGCGATTTTAGCGGTCCCCAGTCCATAG
>CM053026.1:51679382-51706766 GCA_028564925.1 Lithobates sylvaticus | reverse complement strand
GCACAGGGGAGGAGCTATGCATGACGTCACCCGCTGCTGCCCTATGGAGCTAACACGATTGTCGGCTTTACATGCTGTGTTTTTATCTATCACCTTTATGTGAGTAGTTTGTGTTTTAACACAAAAATTGAATATTATACTTAAGCGGTGAGCACTTAGATCTTTTCTTTCTACCCATGTCCTGGCGTCCTTGCTGAGATCTAAGGAGACGTGAGAGAAGTTTATGGTCCGTGTTATACCCTTTTTATACCCGCTTGCATGACCACCTGTTTGCACAGGGATCCATGCCATAAGGTGAGAGTGATTAGTTAGACCGGAGGTGGAGGGATTGTCGCGCTACTGTGGGAAAAAAAATGACTTACGTCAGTGCTACAGTTTGAATTTAAAACGTATTTGTGTGAACTGTGAAGTTAAGTCATGGATTGTGGAAACTAACTAGTTTCGGGTGTAGGGATGAGCCGAACACCCCCGGGTTCGGTTCGCACCAGAACCTTCGAACCGACCGAAAGTTCGCGCGAATTTTCGAACCCTATACGTTATAATGGACGCGAACGTTCGAAATCAAAAGTGCTAATTACAACGGCCAATATGCATGTTAATGTCATAAAACAGGTTTGGGGACCCGGGTCCTGCCCCAGGGGACATATATCAATGCAAAAAGAACTTTTAAAAACTAACGTTTTTTCGGGAGCAGTCATTTTAATGATGCATAAAGTGAAAAAAAAAATGTGAAATTTTCCTTTAAATATGGTACCTGGGGGGTGTCTAAAGTATGCCTGTGAAGTGGCATGTGTTTCCCGTGTTTAGAACTGTCCTTGCACAAAATGTCATTTGTAAAGGAAAAAAAAGAAGCCATTTAAAACCACTTGCGGCTTTAGGTTTGTTCTTAAGTAGAATCTGAACAGGTACATTATGAAGTGTAGCTCCATCCCAAAAAAATCTATTTTTAAGCTTTTTGGAGAACATAGGGAGGGGTTATCACCCCTGTAACATTTGCTGTCTTTGCACATCTGTTCAGAACATGTCACCTAACTTTCCGTCCCAAGGACAAATGTTTTTGGAAAAAGTGGGGTTTTAATTGAAACAAGGATTGGTGATAAAGTATCAGTAGAGAGGAGATACCTTTTTCCCAAATTAAATCTAACAGGATAGAATTTCCCTTCCTAGGGGTAGATTTCCTCTCACTTCCTGTTTTCTCTTTCCATTTGCAAGTAGGAGTCGATTGTAAGTTGGATGTTTGAAAGTAGGGGCCTGGCGTATATACTCTGCAGAAATTTGCCCTATTAGATGTTGGTGTAGCCACAAGACTGGTGGGCACAGGAATGGGCCCTGCTGTGAGTTAATAGATCAAGATTTGTAATTGCATGCACCTGTTGAACAGGGCAGAAAAATTGGGGGTGGTGGTGGTGGTGGTGGACGGTGTTGCCACAAGACTGTAAGCTCTCACAGTTACTCTTGGTGGGCGCAGGAATGGGCCCTGCTGTGAGTTATTAGATCAAGATTTGTAATTGCAAGCACCTGATGAACAGGGCAGAAAAATTGGGCCTTTGGCGGTGGTGGTGGACGGTGTTGCCACAAGACTGTAAGCTCTCACAGTTACTCTTGGTGGGCGCAAGAATGGGCCCTGCTGTGAGTTATTAGATCAAGATTTGTAATTGCATGCACCTGTTGAACAGGGCAGAAAAATTGGGGGTGGTGGTGGTGGTGGTGGACGGTGTTGCCACAAGACTGTAAGCTCTCACAGTTACTCTTGGTGGGCGCAGGAATGGGCCCTGCTGTGAGTTATTAGATCAAGATTTGTAATTGCAAGCACCTGATGAACAGGGCAGAAAAATTGGGCCTTTGGCGGTGGTGGTGGACGGTGTTGCCACAAGACTGTAAGCTCTCACAGTTACTCTTGGTGGGCGCAAGAATGGGCCCTGCTGTGAGTTATTAGATCAAGATTTGTAATTGCATGCACCTGTTGAACAGGGCAGAAAAATTGGGGGTGGTGGTGGTGGTGGACGGTGTTGCCACAAGACTGTAAGCTCTCACAGTTACTCTTGGTGGGCGCAGGAATGGGCCCTGCTGTGAGTTATTAGTTCAAGATTTGTAATTGCAAGCACCTGATGAACAGGGCAGAAAAATTGGGCCTTTGGCGGTGGTGGTGGACGGTGTTGCCACAAGACTGTAGGCCCTCATAGTTACTCTTGGTGGGCGCAGGAATGGGCCCTGCTGTGAACTATTAGATCAAGATTTGTAATTACCCGCCCCTGTTAAACAGGGGCTGAAAAATTGTGCCTTAGGCACTGGTGCTGGTGCCACAACACTGCAACCCCTCACAGATACTGTACTTGGAGCACAGCAGTCACACGTGTTGCGAAGCATTTTTTTTAAAAATTGTAAGTACACGCCCCTGTTAAACAGGGGCTGAAAAATTGTGCCTTAGGCACTGGTGCTGGTGCCACAACACTGCAACCCCTCACAGATACTGTACTTGGAGCACAGCAGTCACACGTGTTGCGAAGCATTTTTTTTTAAAAATTGTAAGTACACGCCCCTGTTAAACAGGGGCTGAAAAATTGTGCCTTAGGCACTGGTGCTGGTGCCACAACACTGCAACCCCTCACAGATACTGTACTTGGAGCACAGCAGTCACACGTGTTGCGAAGCATTTTTTTAAAAAATTGTAATTACCCGCCCCTGTTAAACAGGGGCTGAAAAATTGTGCCTTAGGCACTGGTGCTGGTGCCACAACACTGCAACCCCTCACAGATACTGTACTTGGAGCACAGCAGTCACACGTGTTGCAAAGCATTTTTTTTAAAAAATGTAAGTACACGCCCCTGTTAAACAGGGGCTGAAAAATTTGCCTTAGGCACTGGTGCTGGTGCCACAACACTGCAACCCCTCACAGATACTGTACTTGGAGCACAGCAGTCACACGTGTTGCGAAGCATTTTTAAAAAAAATTGTAATTACCCGCCCCTGTTAAACAGGGGCTGAAAAATTGTGCCTTAGGCACTGGTGCTGGTGCCACAACACTGCAACCCCTCACAGATACTGTACTTGGAGCACAGCAGTCACACGTGTTGCAAAGCATTTTTTTTAAAAATTGTAAGTACACGCCCCTGTTAAACAGGGGCTGAAAAATTTGCCTTAGGCACTGGTGCTGGTGCCACAACACTGCAACCCCTCACAGATACTGTACTTGGAGCACAGCAGTCACACGTGTTGCGAAGCATTTTTTAAAAAAATTGTAAGTACACGCCCCTGTTAAACAGGGGCTGAAAAATTTGCCTTAGGCACTGGTGCTGGTGCCACAACACTGCAACCCCTCACAGATACTGTACTTGGAGCACAGCAGTCACACGTGTTGCCAAGCATTTTTTTATAAAAATTGTATGTACACGCCCCTGTTAAACAGGGGCTGAAAAATTGTGCCTTAGGCACTGGTGTGGTGGCATGGATCATTGAGGAGGAGGAAGAGGATAGTCAGTGAACATAAGAGGACAGTCACTCAGCATCAGCATAGGCAGTCTTGAAGGGATGTGATATTAAAAATTATTCGGTTATATCCGCCTCAGGTGCCTGGTAGCTGGTGGTGATCCAAGACTGATTCATTTTGATGAAGGTCAGTCGATCAACCGAGGCGGTGGACAGGCGCACCCTATGATCGGTGACAAATCCTCCAGCAGCACTGAATGTGCGTTCAGAAAGAACGCTGGAGGCAGGACAGGCCAGTAGCTCAATTGCATACTGTGCAAGCTCTGGCCAGTGATCCATCCTCAGGACCCAGTAAGCCAGAGGATTTTCGGTGGGAAAGGTGTCCAAGTCTGACCTTGCCCCAAGGTATTCCTGCACCATGTATATCAGACGCTGGCGATGGTTGCTGGAACCGATCATACCTTGGGGCTGCGGACTAAAAAATTGTCTGAACGCATCGGTCAGACGTCCACCTTCCCCACCGCTCCTTCTGCTACTGACCGAAGCCTCAGCAACTCGTCGCCCAGGACCAGGAGTTTGTAGCCTCCCAGTTTCTGGGAACGCGTTGCACAGACCTTTCTGCAAGGCCTCCCTGAGATGTCTCATCCTCTGCTCCCTCTGCGACGGCAAGATAAGGTCCGCAACCTTACCCTTGTACCGCGGATCAAGGAGAGTGGCCAGCCAGTAATGGTCCCTCTCCTTGATCCGAAGAACACGAGGATCCTTCCGCAGGCTTTGCAGGATCAGGGAGGCCATGCAGCGTAGGTTAGCTGAGGCATTCGGTCCGGAGTCTTCTGGGTCACTGAGGATGACATGATCGCCAGCCACCTCCTCCCAGCCACGTACAAGTCCACTGGTTTGTTGGGACTGTACATCATCCCTAAAAGACTGCTGCTGCTGATGCTGAGTGCCAGGCTCCACCTCCATGCTCACACAATCCTCCTCCTCCTCCTCCTCCTCCTCATCCTCTTCCTGTGTGATGGGTGGGACAGAAGGAACACTGTCCGGATAAAGGGGGCCTTGAGAGGCAAGGAAGTCCTCCTCTTCCTGCCTCTGTTCTGCCTCAAGTGCCCTGTCCATTATCCCACGCAGCGTATGCTCCAACAGGTGGACAAGAGGGACAGTGTCACCGATGCATGCACTGTCACTGCTCACCATCCTCGTGGCCTCCTCAAATGGTGAGAGGACAGTGCATGCATCCCTGATCATGCTCCACTGACGTGGGGAAAAAAAACCAAGCTCCCCTGACCCTGTCCTGGTGCCATAGTCGCAAAGGTACTCATTGATGGCCCTCTGCTGCGTGTGCAGTCGCTGCAGCATGGCCAACGTTGAGTTCCACCTGGTGGGCATGTCACATATTAGGCGGTTCTTGGGCAGGTTCAGCTCCTTTTGCAGCTCAGTCAGCCGAGCACTGGCATTATAAGATCGGCGGAAATGCACACAGACTTTCCTGGCCTGCCTCAGGACATCCTGTAAGCCTGGGAACCTGCCCAAGAACCGCTGCACCACCAGGTTGAGGACGTGAGCCATGCAGGGCACATGGGTGAGCTGCCCCTGTCGCAGGGCGGAGAGGAGGTTGGTGCCATTGTCAGAAACGACCATTCCTGGCTTAAGCTGACGTGGCGTCAACCACCTCTCGGCCTGCCCCTGCAGAGCTGCCAGAACCTCTGGCCCAGTGTGGCTCCTGTCCCCCAAACACACCAGCGCAAGCACGGCATGGCATCTTTTTGCCTGCGTACTTGCGTAGCCCCTTGTACGCCTACGGAGCACCGCTGGTTCCAAGGACAGAGCACTGGAGGAAGAAGAAGAGGAGGGGGTGGAGGAGAGAGGTGTGTCACAACCAGTAGCAGTAGTAGCATTTTGGAGGCGTGGTGGCGGAACAACCTCCAACACTACTGCACCTTGTCCTGCATCCCTCCCAGCTGCCAATAGAGTGACCCAATGGGCCGTGAAAGAAAGGTACCGTCCCTGTCCATGCCTGCTGGACCATGAGTCAGCGGTAATATGCACCTTACCGCTGACCGCCCTGTCCAGCGAGGCATGGACATTGCCCTCCACATGCCGGTAGAGAGACGGAATCGCCTTCCGTGAGAAAAAGTGGCGTTTGGGAACCTGCCACTGAGGAACCGCACATTGAACAAACTCACGGAAGGGGGCCGAGTCTACCAACTGAAAAGGCAGCAGTTGAAGTGCTAGCAATTTAGCCAGGCTAGCATTCAACCGCTGGGCATGTGGATGGCTGGGAGTGTACTTCTTTCTACGGTCCAGCAGCTGGGGCAGGGAAATTTGCCTGCTGCAATCGGACGTCGGTGTACTGCAAGTACTTGGTTGTGACACACCTAATTCTACACCTTCAGTCCTCTCAGAGCAGCTTTCAGAGAGGACTGAAGGTGTAGTGGGGATGGAGATCCCAGCTGAGGAGGAGCAAGGAGAGGTCCGCTTAGTTCTTTGGTGTGGGTCTTTTATGTGTGCCTGCCAACGAGCTGCATGGCAGGTCGCCATATGTCTGGTCATGCTTGTGGTGCCCAAGCGGCTGATGTTTTGGCCACGCGAGATACGCTTGAGACAAATATTGCAAATAGCAGTGGTGCGATCTGATGCACTCGTCTCAAAAAAGGCCCACACCAAAGAACTTTTCTGATAACGTGCAGAGGCAGCGCCCTGCACAGGCGGAGCTCTGCGGTGTTGTACAGTTGCTGTGCTGGCCTCTACCTGGCCTCCAGGGGGCATCCTGCCTCGTTGGACATGTGACACCGCATCCTCCTCCTCCTCGTCCTCCTCCTCATCCTCTCTCCCTTCAGGCACCCATGTGGAGTCAGTGACCTCATCATCCCCTCCCTCTTCACCACTAGAGCAAACCTGGCAGTAAGCTGCAGCTGGTGGAACAGTACTGCCAGATTCCTCAAGCTGGGTATCATCATCCGAGCCTTCGAATCGTTGGGCATCCTCCTGGAGCATGTACCCAACACTGTGCTCAATGAGTTCGGGGGACTCCTCAGGAGGACATGGTGGGTCTAGGGAAGGGGTGGCTGATGATGCTCTGCCAGTACCCTGAGCCTGGGTGAGAGAGGATGAGGAGGATGAGGAGGGCTTGGTCATCCATTCTACCAAGCCTTCAGCATGATGCGGCTCCACATGTCCAGCTGCCGAAAACAAAGACGCGCGTGTCCCATGGCCACGTGCTGATGACGATGCACGGCCACGGCCACGTCCACTAGAAAGAGAGCCTGCCTGCCCTGTGTTCTTGGCTCTGCACGCTCTGCCTCCCCTTGGCGGTCTTCCAGCCATTGTAGTCGGTAGTCCTGTGGGTGCTGCTGAGAAGAATATATAGGAGCTCTGTGTGATGCCACTAACACACTAGAAGTCCTATGGGTGCTTCTGCAAAGAAAATAGAGGAGCTCTGTGTGATGCCACTAACACACTAGAAGTCCTATGGGTGCTTCTGCAAAGAAAATAGAGGAGCTCTGTGTGATGCCACTAACACACTAGAAGTCCTGTGGGTGCTGCTGAGAAGAATATATAGGAGCTCTGTGTGATGCCACTAACACACTAGAAGTCCTATGGGTGCTTCTGCAAAGAAAATAGAGGAGCTCTGTGTGATGCCACTAACACACTAGAAGTCCTATGGGTGCTTCTGCAAAGAAAATAGAGGAGCTCTGTGTGATGCCACTAACACACTAGAAGTCCTGTGGGTGCTGCTGAGAAGAATATATAGGAGCTCTGTGTGATGCCACTAACACACTAGAAGTCCTATGGGTGCTTCTGCAAAGAAAATAGAGGAGCTCTGTGTGATGCCACTAACACACTAGAAGTCCTATGGGTGCTTCTGCAAAGAAAATAGAGGAGCTCTGTGTGATGCCACTAACACACTAGAAGTCCTGTGGGTGCTGCTGAGAAGAAAATATAGGAGCTCTGTGTGATGCCACTAACACACTAGAAGTCCTATGGGTGCTTCTGCAAAGAAAATAGAGGAGCTCTGTGTGATGCCACTAACACACTAGAAGTCCTATGGGTGCTTCTGCAAAGAAAATAGAGGAGCTCTGTGTGATGCCACTAACACACTAGAAGTCCTGTGGGTGCTGCTGAGAAGAAAATATAGGAGCTCTGTGTGATGCCACTAACACACTAGAAGTCCTATGGGTGCTTCTGCAAAGAAAATAGAGGAGCTCTGTGTGATGCCACTAACACACTAGAAGTCCTATGGGTGCTTCTGCAAAGAAAATAGAGGAGCTCTGTGTGATGCCACTAACACACTAGAAGTCCTGTGGGTGCTGCTGAGAAGAAAATATAGGAGCTCTGTGTGATGCCACTAACACACTAGAAGTCCTATGGGTACTTCTGCAAAGAAAATAGAGGAGCTCTGTGTGATGCCACTAACACACTAGAAGTCCTGTGGGTGCTTCTGCAAAGAAAATAGAGGAGCTCTGTGTGATGCCACTAACACACTAGAAGTCCTGTGGGTGCTTCTGCAAAGAAAATAGAGGAGCTCTGTGTGATGCCACTAACACACTAGAAGTCCTGTGGGTGCTGCTGAGAAGAAAATATAGGAGCTCTGTGTGATGCCACTAACACACTAGAAGTCCTATGGGTGCTTCTGCAAAGAAAATAGAGGAGCTCTGTGTGATGCCACTAACACACTAGAAGTCCTGTGGGTGCTGCTGAGAAGAAAATATAGGAGCTCTGTGTGATGCCACTAACACACTAGAAGTCCTATGGGTACTTCTGCAAAGAAAATAGAGGAGCTCTGTGTGATGCCACTAACACACTAGAAGTCCTGTGGGTGCTTCTGCAAAGAAAATAGAGGAGCTCTGTGTGATGCCACTAACACACTAGAAGTCCTATGGGTGCTTCTGCAAAGAAAATAGAGGAGCTCTGTGTGATGCCACTAACACACTAGAAGTCCTGTGGGTGCTGCTGAGAAGAATATATAGGAGCTCTGTGTGATGCCACTAACACACTAGAAGTCCTATGGGTGCTTCTGCAAAGAAAATAGAGGAGCTCTGTGTGATGCCACTAACACACTAGAAGTCCTATGGGTGCTTCTGCAAAGAAAATAGAGGAGCTCTGTGTGATGCCACTAACACACTAGAAGTCCTGTGGGTGCTGCTGAGAAGAAAATATAGGAGCTCTGTGTGATGCCACTAACACACTAGAAGTCCTATGGGTGCTTCTGCAAAGAAAATAGAGGAGCTCTGTGTGATGCCACTAACACACTAGAAGTCCTGTGGGTGCTTCTGCAAAGAAAATAGAGGAGCTCTGTGTGATGCCACTAACACACTAGAAGTCCTGTGGGTGCTTCTGCAAAGAAAATAGAGGAGCTCTGTGTGATGCCACTAACACACTAGAAGTCCTGTGGGTGCTGCTGAGAAGAAAATATAGGAGCTCTGTGTGATGCCACTAACACACTAGAAGTCCTATGGGTGCTGCTGAGAAGAAAATAGAGGAGCTCTGTGTGATGCCACTAACACACTAGAAGTCCTATAGGTGCTTCTGGGAAGAAAATATAGGTCTGTGTGATGGGACTAACACGCTTCAAGTCCTATAGGTGCTTCTGGGAACAAAATATAGGATCTCTGTGTGATGGGACTAACACACTTCAAGTCCTATAGGTGCTTCTGGGAACAAAATATATGATCTCTGTGTGATGGGACTAACACACTTCAAGTCCTATAGGTGCTTCTGGGAACAAAATATATGATCTCTGTGTGATGGGACTAACACACTTCAAGTCCTATAGGTGCTTCTGGGAACAAAATATATGATCTCTGTGTGATGGGACTAACACACTTCAAGTCCTATAGGTGCTTCTGGGAACAAAATATATGATCTCTGTGTGATGGGACTAACACACTTCAAGTCCTATAGGTGCTTCTGGGAACAAAATATATGATCTCTGTGTGATGGGACTAACACACTTCAAGTCCTATAGGTGCTTCTGGGAACAAAATATAGGATCTCTGTGTGATGGGACTAACACACTTCAAGTCCTATAGGTGCTTCTGGGAACAAAATATATGATCTCTGTGTGATGGGACTAACACACTTCAAGTCCTATAGGTGCTTCTGGGAACAAAATATAGGTCTGTGTGATGGGACTAACACACTTCAAGTCCTATAGGTGCTTCTGGGAACAAAATATATGATCTCTGTGTGATGGGACTAACACACTTCAAGTCCTATAGGTGCTTCTGGGAACAAAATATATGATCTCTGTGTGATGGGACTAACACACTTCAAGTCCTATGGGTGCTTCTGGGAACAAAATATATGATCTCTGTGTGATGGGACTAACACACTTCAAGTCCTATAGGTGCTTCTGGGAACAAAATATAGGTCTGTGTGATGGGACTAACACACTTCAAGTCCTATAGGTGCTTCTGGGAACAAAATATATGATCTCTGTGTGATGGGACTAACACACTTCAAGTCCTATAGGTGCTTCTGGGAACAAAATATATGATCTCTGTGTGATGGGACTAACACACTTCAAGTCCTATAGGTGCTTCTGGGAACAAAATATATGATCTCTGTGTGATGGGACTAACACACTTCAAGTCCTATAGGTGCTTCTGGGAACAAAATATATGATCTCTGTGTGATGGGACTAACACACTTCAAGTCCTATAGGTGCTTCTGGGAACAAAATATATGATCTCTGTGTGATGGGACTAACACACTTCAAGTCCTATAGGTGCTTCTGGGAACAAAATATAGGATCTCTGTGTGATGGGACTAACACACTTCAAGTCCTATAGGTGCTTCTGGGAACAAAATATATGATCTCTGTGTGATGGGACTAACACACTTCAAGTCCTATAGGTGCTTCTGGGAACAAAATATATGATCTCTGTGTGATGGGACTAACACACTTCAAGTCCTATAGGTGCTTCTGGGAACAAAATATATGATCTCTGTGTGATGGGACTAACACACTTCAAGTCCTATAGGTGCTTCTGGGAACAAAATATATGATCTCTGTGTGATGGGACTAACACACTTCAAGTCCTATGGGTGCTTCTGGGAACAAAATATATGATCTCTGTGTGATGGGACTAACACACTTCAAGTCCTATGGGTGCTTCTGGGAACAAAATATATGATCTCTGTGTGATGGGACTAACACACTTCAAGTCCTATAGGTGCTTCTGGGAACAAAATATATGATCTCTGTGTGATGGGACTAACACACTTCAAGTCCTATAGGTGCTTCTGGGAACAAAATATATGATCTCTGTGTGATGGGACTAACACACTTCAAGTCCTATAGGTGCTTCTGGGAACAAAATATATGATCTCTGTGTGATGGACTAACACACTTCAAGTCCTATAGGTGCTTCTGGGAACAAAATATAGGAGCTCTGCCTGCCTGCCAGGAACACACTACAAGTCCTATAGGTGCTTCTGGGAACAAAATATAGGAGCTCTGCCTGCCTGCCACGAACACACTACAAGTCCTATAGGTGCTTCTGGGAACAAAATATAGGAGCTCTGCCTGCCTGCCACGAACACACTACAAGTCCTATAGGTGCTTCTGGGAACAAAATATAGGAGCTCTGCCTGCCTGCCACGAACACACTACAAGCCCCTCTTTCTAAATCAATCTTTGTAAATTAATCTATCTAACTCAATCTCTCTAAGTAAATCTCTCTAACTAACTAAATCCAGCAGAGTGTCACAGATCTATCCTGCTCTATCTGCGCCGGAACAGCATGTGACCGGCGCAGACGGCGTGGCGGCCTTTTATAGGGGGGGGCGTGTACTAAAGCCCCTGAGCTGTAATTGGCTACAGGCGTCCTGCCTGTAGCCAATTATGGCTCTTCGAGTTTCCGGGGCTGTGATTGGCCAAGCATGCGGGGTCACAGTGCATGCTTGGCCAATCATCAGCCAGCAATGCACTGCGCCGGCCGCGCCGGCCGCAATGCATTGCGGGGCCGCTCGCATCACACGAACGTGATGCGAGCAGCCAAAATAGTTCTGGGCTCGCCGAGCGAGCGAACGCCCGGTGCTCGATGCGAACGTGGGTTCGCATCGAGCACCGGGCCCATCCCTAGTCGGGTGATTGTATATAGTGTATACCACATTTACCACTGACTAATGCAGAGTTGCAATGCAAGGAGATCAGCTAAAAGTAGTTGGATCTGTATGTGCGTTATAATTAATCAAAATTAGTCGATTAATCAATTAAAAAAAAAAAATAAAATCGATTAATCGAACACGAAAATTTTAAATCAGTAACAGCCCTAATATATATATATATATAGCTACATTCTGTCTAAATATCTGTGCAACACCTATACAACATCTGCATACCTCCCAACTTTTTAAGATGGGAATGAGGGACACCTATCAGCACGGGTATGCAGTCAGGACACACCCCTTGCCACACCCCCTTAAAGGAGAATTGTACAAAAAAAAAAAAAAACAAGATTGGTTAAACCCACAAGTGCTTTTTTTACCACTACTATTCCTTTATATTGGCTTTTGGAATTTACAAATGCAGCAATTTAGAAATCAGATGAAAGGTTAATGCTGGAAAAAAATTTGATAGATAAAAAGTGCATTTTATATACATCTATATAGATCAGACCAAAATGAGGGACAGATGAGGAGGAATGAGGGACAGAGGGACATTGCTCCAAATCAGGGACAGTTGGGAGCTATGCATCTGCTGAGTGGTACAGTTAAACCCCAAACCTTTACATTATATGTTGAGGTTTCTAAGAAAGAAAGGGAAAGGAGAGGAGAGGAGCGGAAAGGAACAAAGAGGAGGAAGTGAAAGTGATGGATCGAAAGAGAAGGGAGGATGGAAAGAAGGAACAAAAAAAAGGAAGAGAAAGAAAGAACGAAAGAAATAAAGAAAGGAAGGAAGGAAGGAAGGAAAAAAGAAGAAAGGAAAGAAATTGATAAAAAGAGAAGGAAGTAAGATCGGAATGGAAAGAGAAGGAAAGAAGGAAGGAAGAGAATGGATAGAAAGGGAAGAAAGGAATGGATAGAAAGAGAAGGAAAGAAGGAAAGGAATAGATAAAAAGGGAATAGATAGAAGGAGAAGGAAGGTTGGAAAGAAGGAACAAAGAAAACGAAGAGAAAGAAACAGGAAGGAAGGAAAGGAAGAAGGAAAGGGAAAAAGAAAGAGATAAAAAGAGAAGGAAGGAAGGAAAGGAATGGATAAAAGAGCAGGAAGGAAGAAAGGAATGGAGAGAAAGAGAAGAAAGGAATAGAAAGATAGAAAGAAAAGGAAAGAAGCAATGGAGAGAAAGAGAAGGAAGGAAGGAAAGGAATGGAGAAAAGGAATTGAGAGAAAGAGAAGAAAATAAGGAAAGGAATGGATAGAAAGAAAAAGAAAGGAATAGATAGAAAGAAAAAGAAAGAAGGAAAGGAATGGATAGAAAGAGAAGGAAGGAAGGGAATAAGGAAAAGAATGGAGAAAAGAAATGGACAGAAAGAGAAGGAAGGATGGAAAGAAGGAAAGGAATGGATAGAAAGAGAAGGAAGGAAGGAAAGAAGGAATGAAGAAAAGGAAGAGGAAGAAAGAAAGATAGAAAGAAAGACTGATGTGCTGATTGGTGTCAGGCAGCCAGCACATGCTAGTAATAGGTCCTCCAAGGTACAGTATCTCACAAAAGTAAGTACACCCCTCGCATTTTTGTAAATATTTTATAATATCTTTTCATGTGACAACACTGAAGAAATGACACTTTGCTACAATGTAAAGTAGTGAGTGTACAGCTTGTATAACAGTGTAAATTCGCTGTCCCCTCAAAATAACTCAACACACAGCCATTAATGTCTAAACCGCTGGCAACAAAAGTGAGTACACCCCTAAGTGAAAATGTCCAAAATGGGCTCAAATCTCAATATTTTGTGTGGTCACCATTATTTTCCAGCACTGCCTTAACTCTCCTGGGCATGGAGTTCACCAGAGCTTCACAGGTGGCCACTGGAGTCCTCTTCCCCTCCTCCATGAGGACATCACAGAGCTGGTGGATGTTAGAGACCTTGCGCTCCTCCACCTTCCATTTGAGGATGCCCCACAGATGCTCAATAGGGTTTATGTCTGGAGACATGCTTGGCCAGTCCATCACCTTTACCCTCAGCTTGTTTAGCAAGGCAGTGGTCATCTTGGAGGTGTGTTTGGGGTCGTTATCATGTTGGAATACTGCCCTGCGGCCCAGTCTCCAAAGGGAGGAGATGCTCTGCTTCAGTATGTCACAGTACATGTTGGCATTCATGGTTCCCTCAATGATCTGTAGCTCCCCAGTGCCGGCAGCACTCATGTAGCCCCAGACCATGACACTCCCACCACCATGCTTGACTGTAGGCAAGACGCACTTGTCTTTGTCCTCCTCACCTGGTTGCCCCCACACACGCTTGACACCATCTGAACCAAATAAGTTTATCTTGGTCTCATCAGACCACAGGACATGGTTCCAGTAATCCATGTTCTTAGTCTGCTTGTCTTCAGCAAACTGTTTGCAGGCTTTCTTGTGCATCATCTTTAGAAGAGGCTTCCTTCTGGGACGACAGCCATGCAGACCAATTTGATGCAGTGTGCGGCGTATGGTCTGAGCACTGACAGGCTGACCCTCCACCCCTTCAACCTCTGCAGCAATGCTGGCAGCACTCATATGTCTATTTCCCAAAGACAACCTCTGGATATGACGCTGAGCACGTGCACTTAACCTCTTTGGTCGACCATGGTGAGGCCTGTTCTGAGTGGAACCTGTCCTGTTAAACCGCTGTATGGCCTTGGCCACCGTGCTGCAGCTCAGTTTCAGGGTCTTGGCAATCTTCTTATAGCCTAGGCCATCTTTATGTAGAGCAACAATTCTTGTTTTCAGATCCTCAGAGAGTTTTTTGCCATGAGGTGCCATGTTGAACTTCCAGTGACCAGTATGAGAGAGTGAGAGCGATAACACCAAATTTAACACACTTGTTCCCCATTCACACCTGAGACCTTGTAACACTAACGAGTCACATGACAGCGGGGAGGGAAAATGGCTAATTGGGCCCAATTTGGACATTTTCACTTAGGGGTGTACTCACTGTTGCCAGTGGTTTAGACATTAATGGCTGTGTGTTGAGTTATTTTGAGGGGACATCAAATTTACACTGTTATACAAGCTGTACACTCACTACACTACTTTACATTGTAGCAAAGTGTCATTTCTTCAGTGTTGTCACATGAAAAGACAGAATAAAATATTTACAAAAATGTGAGGGGTGTACTTACTTTTGTGAGATACTGTATATGATAACATATGAGAAATCCAAAGATATCAAGTGATGATGAAGTTCCCATGAGCTGAGAATGGAAGGAATGGGAGAGAAAACAGGTGGGACGACGCCCAAGCCCAGAAGAAGAATATTTTCTATTTAAATAGCCAGAGCTCATCGTTTTCATGACCTTCTGTTACTTTCTAAACCCCACTGCACACAGTATGGTGCAAAATCAGCATTATGTAATATAATTCTATGATTTAATATCTTTCCTATGTAAACCCTAAGGGGCTGATGCGTATGGAGAGACAGTACAGCGTATCAGAACAATTACCTTTTAAGAAAAAATATATCTCAACACTGCTGATCTCCTTCAGCCTCCTTCAGCCACTTCCTTTCTATGGCATTCAGTGGCGGTGCGTCCATAGAGGGCGCAGGAGCGCCGCCCCCTCTCCTGCACCCGTCAATCTTCAATAGATAGATTCATGCATTGCATGAATCTATCTATTGTCGCCGCTGCCGCCCCCTATTCAGGTGTCCGGCCCCTTGTCGGGCGCCGGGCATCTGAATTACAGCGACGGGGGTGTTTTCAGAAGTGCCTGATTAGGGCTATCGGCTCTTAAGGCATCCTGATTAGAGCCGTGGGCTCTAATAGGCTTCCAAATTGGTAAACGGCGGGCGCACTGCTGTGCGTTCGCTGCTTACACAGTGCTGTGTTAGGGAATCAAATATATTGCTTCCCTAACACTGACCCGTCTCTCAGCCAATCAGGTGCACCGGGTCTGGTTACCTGTCACCTGATTGGCTGAAGCGACAGGCGCTGTGATTGGATGCCTATCGGGCGTCAAATCATAGCAGAAGAGGACGGAAGAAGACATCGAGGACTCGGAGGGATTGTGGAGCAATGCGCTGACCCAAGACAGGTAAGTGCCGGGCGGGACGGGACACTGGCAGCAATTGATGGGGCAAACTGGTGGCAATTGATGGGGAAAACTGGCGGCAATTGATGGGGCACACTGGCGGCAATTGATGGGGCACACTGGCCAGCAATTGATGGGGCAAACTGGCCAGCAATTGATGGGGCAAACTGGCCAGCAATTGATGGGGAACACTGGTGGCAATTGATGGTTACAGTGGCTGCGGTTGATGGCACAGTGGCTGCATTTGATGGCACAGTGGCTGCATTTGATGGGCACAGTGGCGGCAATTGATGAGCACCGTAGCTGCATTTGATGGGCACAGTGAGGCTGCAATTGATGTTTTTTTTTTTTTTTTTTAAGTTTGCGCCCCCCAAAAATTTTGAGCACCAGCCGCCACTGATGGCATTAGCTGCACGGCATTACTGTGGACTGTTTTGATAGTGACAGTGGTGGACAGTGGACTGAGTGGTCAGCATGAGTGCTTGAAGTCTGCACCAAATGTGACAATGCAGGAACGCAATCAAGAAACGATTGTCACTCTCAAGCAGGAAGTTCCTGCATAAAGACCTTCATGGAAGGATCACCAAGTATTAATTATTTTTTATCAAAGTTGAAAATTTCTAAATATTGAAAATAACTGACATAAAAAATGTAAAAGTGTATTTCTGGGTGATGAACCTAGACAAACTCACCTGACCGGACGTCAAGAACAGACTTTTAACCGCCTCAGGTCTCATCCCTTTATACTCCTTATGGACCAGGGTGGTTTTTAAATTTCCACTAAGGACCTGTTTATTCAACAATAGCTTTGTCATTACTTCAGATAAAGTAATACATTTATTATATACAAAATATATATAAAACATATAAAACATTATTTTGTATGTAATCTACAGGCAAATATACACAAAAAAACAAAATACATATTTTTCTATTGTGACCCATGTTAGACTTTTTTAAAGCAAATTTACTGTAAATAAAATAATTTTAATCTATATTTTTATATTTGTTCCCATTTCAAAGTAGACTAATATGATGTTTCTGGTGTAAATTTTATTTGCAAACAAAAAAGCTGTTGTTTTTTCCTTTTTGTTTTGTTTTTTTTTTTGTTTTTTTTGTTAAAATTTTGCACAATTTGCACAACACTGAAAAAAAAATAACAAAATGAATGAAAACAAAAAATTATTTAACATTATATTTATGGTAAAACCTTTTTGTTTTGTTTTTTTTTTTTTGTTTAAAATTTGCACAATTTTTAATACAACACTGAAAAAAAATAACAAAATGAATGAAAACAAACAATTATTTAACATTATATTTATGGTAAAACCTTTTTTTTTTTTTTTTTTGTTTTGTTTAAATTTTGCACAATTTTTAATACAACACTGAAAAAAAATAACAAAATGAATGAAAACAAAAAAATATTTAACATTATATTTATGGTAAAACCTTTTTGTTTTGTTTTTTTTTTGTTTAAATTTTGCACAATTTTTTATACAACACTGAAAAAAAATAACAAAATGAATAACAAAAAAAAAAAAAATTATAATAATTGAACATTATATTTATGGTAAAAAAAAATAGAAATGTAAAAATAAGCAGAAAAATAATAGCTAAGGGAAGAATAATAAATAGTTAATTAGGGCTAATTGAAGTGAACGAATAGTTAATAAGGGGTTAAATAGGAATACATTTTATATAAAACAAGAACAAAAACATTTTTTTCTACTTTTAAGGCCTCTTGAATTGATGTAATATGCAGATTAAAGGATCTACATATGAATGAAAAAGTAAATGCAATGAAACAATAAATTGCTATATTTGGGGGAAATTCAATAAATCCATAATGACACTTTTCTAGCATTAGGCCTGATTCACACCTATGGCATTTTTAGTGCTTTTTGCATTTTGCAGATTTGCACTACAGAATGTGTTCCATAGGAAACCATGTTATATGGACTGTAGTGCAAATCTGCAAAAATGCAAAAAGCACAAAAAATGCATAGATGTGAATCAGGCCTTCTAGCCCTTTAACCACTTCAGCCCCGGACCAATTTGCAGCCAAAGGACCAGGCCCCTTTTTGCGATTGAATGAATGAATGAATGAATGATTTGTATAGCGCTGCAACTGCGAACTGAATCGCCTCGAGGCGCTTGATCCGACCTGCGTTGATTCCTTCTTAGAAGAGGTAGGTCTTGAGTTTTTTCCTGAAGGCCCGATGGTCTTTTTCCAAGCGGATGTTCGTAGGTCGATTCGGCACTGCGTCGCTTTAACTGACAATTGCGTGGTCGTGCGACATGGCTCCCAAACAAAATTGGCGTCCTTTTTTCCCCACAAATAGAGCTTTCTTTTGGTGGTATTTGATCGCCCCTGCGGTTTTTATTTTTTGCGCTATAAACAAAAATAGAGCAACAATTGTGAAAACAATGCAATATTTTTTACTTTTTGCTATAATAAATATCCCCCAAAAATACATAAAAAAAATTAGTTTTCCTCAGTTTAGGCCGATACGTATTCTTCTACATATTTTTGGTAAAAAAAATCGCGATTAGCGATTATTGATTGGTTTGCGCAAAAGTTATAGCGTTTACAAAATAGGGGATAGTTTTATAGCATTTTTATTAATATTTTATTTTTTACTAGTGTAATGACGGCGATCAGCGATTTTTATTGTGACTGCGACATTATGGCGGACACATCGGATATTTTTGACACATTTTTGGGACCATTGTCATTTATACAGCAATCAATGCTATTTAAATGCATTGATTCCTGTATAAATTACACTGGCAGTGAAAGAGTTAACCACCAGGGGGCGGGGAGGGGTTATGGTCTGTGACGTGTGTGTTTTTTTTTTACATTAGGGGGCGTGGCTGACGTCTGACGTCATTGATCGGCTTTCCCGATGACAGGGAACAGCCGATTAGTGACAGGCAGAGTAGGAAGCGCGGGGAGAGGTTTGTTTACACAGACCTCTCCCCGTTCTTCAGCTCTGTGACCCGATCGCGGGACACCAGCGACCCCGTGCCATTCTGCCGACGTATATTTACATGAGGCGGTCGGGAAGCGGTTAAAAGGTCTTATGCCCGATTCAAAAAGCCCTGCTACCTGTTTTTATAGCTTTATCGACATTGCTGCATATTTAGGTAGATCTTAATAGTGCTAGTTTTACAATGTTACATTGTGTCAATCTTGCTTTGGGACAGTGTTTACAAACACTGTGTCAGACGGCCCATTTATTGATAGCAGTAGCAACTCCCGGCTTTCATTTTGACAGTCTGGAATTGCCAGCAAATGAGATAGAAGGACAGGGCATACTGCAGACTCCCTGTGTACTTTGATAACGTTTTCTTAGGTGCTTGTAGTAAACTCAGTGTCCATAAATGAATAAGTCATCTCCCATTTAGATCTATACTTCCTGTCCCTATACCCAAATGCTGTGTGCTGTCCCCATCCTACTCCAGTCCACTACTACTGCCGATCTTCACAATTGTTAGAAAAAGCTGGATAGCAAGTCAGACAGAACGTTCCAGCCCATCAAACCCAAAACCCGAACACCAGATTGGACAATTCCTGCTCTATAGGATGCCTTGTGGGGATTTCTTTAACCACTTCAATACCGGGCACTTTCGCACCTTCCTGCCCAGGCTAATTTTCAGCTTTCAGCGCTGTCACTTTTTAGATGACAATTGCGCGCTCATACTACACTGTACCCAAACTAAATTTTTATCATTTTGTTCCCACAAATAGAGCTTTTATTTGGTGGTATTTGATCACCTCTCTGTTTTTTATTTTTTGCTAAATGAATAAAAAAAGGCCGAAAATTTAAAAAAAATTATTTTTCTTTGTTTTTGTTATAACATTTTGTAAATAAGTAAGTTTTCTCCTTTACTGATAGGCACTACGGATGAGGCGACAACGATGAGGTGACACCAATGAGATGGCACTGATAAGCACTGACGATGGGCACGGATAGGCAGCAATGATATGCTGCACTTTTGGGCATTGATAGGTGGCATTGATGGGCACTCATAGGTGGCACTGGTGGGCACTGAAAGGCTGCACTGATGGGTACTTATGGGTGGCACTGATGGATGGCACTGCCCCCAGGGAGAGCAGCGGCTTGATATCATGACAACGTCATATGATGTCTGGCCAGGATATCGCAACCACTTTGCCGACGTCATTTTGCTATATGGCAGGTGGCAAGTGGTTAAAGTGGAACTCTAGTAAGGCTCCATTCACACTGGCGTGTTTTTTGATGCATTTTGCATTTTGCAGAAATGCAGGGAAATTTTTTAACATGGGTTCCTATGGAACATGTTCACATCAATGCATTTTTGTGCCTCTGCGTTTTTGGAAAGGGTCGGGGACTTTTTTCATGCAAAATGCAGCGTTTTGCATGTAATAGGAGTCAATGGACCCACATCCAAAACGCAAGTACTGCGTTTTTACCGCAATTTTTGCCGCGATTTTGCCGCGATTTGCGTTTATTTTTATTTTTTTATTTTTTTTATATATTTTTATTAAAAAAAAAAAATCAGTTGATTTTTTGAGGTGTCCTTTTATGAAACTGAGATCAGCTGCGATCCCAAGTCTCACAGCTGATCTCAGGTCTTTACCAGTGTATGAAACTGAGGTAATCGGATGAGAACATGTTCTCCACTGATTATCTCAGCACAGTGAGAATCTGTAACTGACTGTCACAGAAACGGCCAGTGTATGAAGGTGCGATCTCAGCACCTCACTGGCGATCTGTGACAGGATTCTCACTTTCTGATTCACCATCTCAGAGGTGGAGAATCAGAGAGAGAAGCGGGAAGCTGCCTCAGTATTCTGGAGAAAGCAGGAAGTCTTTTGACTTCCTTCTTTCACTCAGGAGCAGCCATACAGTGAGAGAACATTTTCCCCACCATTACACACCCCAAAACAAGCAGGTTAGCAATCTAAAGTGTATATATATGTATATATATATATATATATATATATATATATATATATATATATATATATATATATATATATATCTATATCTATCTATATCTATCTATCTATCTATCTATCTATATATATATATATATATATATATATATATATATATATATATATATATATATATATATAAATAGATAGATAGATATACACATACACATTGAAATAAACACACACACACACACACATATATATATATATATATATATATGCTATATATATATATATATATATATATATATATATATATATATATATATATATATATATATATATATATATATATATATATATATATATATATATATATTCTACCTGCATTTAAATGCTATTATTAAATGTCATTTTTATATCATTTTTAATTTATTAGTAAATAAAATTTTGTAAACCCTGAAATATGGTTTTACCCATGGCATGTTCCATTAGGCTACTTTCACACTGAGGCGCTGGGCGTGCTGGCGGTAAAGCGGCGCTATATTTAGCGGCACTTTACCGTCGTTATAGCGGCGCTTTTCGAACGCTAGCGGGGCAGTTTTACCCCCGCTAATGACTGAAATAGGGTTAAAACCGCCCGCAAAGCGCCACTGCAGCGGCGCTTTGCAGGGGGGGTTTGGAGCGCTGCCCCATTGTTTTCAATGGGAAGAGGCGCTTTAGGAGCGGTAAATACACAGCTCCTACAGCGCTCCAAAGATGCGGCTTGCACATTTTTGGACATTTTTCAGCATCCTGCAAGCGCTCCAGTGTGAAAGCCCGCGGCTGTTTGAAGGCGCTTTGCAGGCGCTATTTTTAGAACTTTAGGCCCCTTTCACACTGGGGCAGTTTTCAGGCGGTACAGCGCTAAAAATAGCGCCTGTACACCGCCTGAAAAAACCGGCCCCATTCACTCCAGTGTGAAAGCTGGCGGGCTTTCACACTGGAGCGGTGCGCTAGCAGGACGGCAAAAAAAGTCCTGCTAGCAGCATCTTTGGAGCGGGATAGGAGCGGTGTATTCACCGCTCCTATACCGCTCCTTCCCATTGATTTGAATGGGACACCGCGGTAATACCGCGGCAATACCGCCGCAAAGCGCCGCTACGGCGTCGCTCTGCGGGGGATTTTAACCCTTTTTTGGCCGTTTGTGGGGGGTAAAACCGCACCACGAGCGGCTGAATCTCGCGGGCAAAACAACGGTAAATATAGCGCTGCTTTACCGTCACGGCGGCTCCCGCCCCAGTGTGAAAGGGGCCTTAGTGCCTGCAAAGCGCCTCAGTGTGAAAGGGGCCTTACAGTAAGGCCCCTTTCACACTGGGCCTTTTCCAGGCGCTACAGCGCTAAAAATAGCGCCTGAAAAAATCCGGCCCCTTTCACTCTGCTTTCACACTGGAGCGGTGCGCTAGCAGGACGGTCAAAAAAGTCCTGCTAGCAGCATCTTTGGAGCGGTGAAGGAGCGGTGTATTCATAATTCAAATTGAAATCAATGGGACAGCGCGGCAATACCGCCGGCAAAGCGCCGCTGCAGCAGCGCTTTGCGGGCGGTTTTACCCCTTTTTCTGCCGTTAGCGGGGGTTAAAACTGCACTGCTAGCGGCCGAAAACCGCCGCTAAAACGACAGTAAAGCAGCGCTAAATAAAGCGCTGCTTTACCGCCGACGCCACTCCCGCCCCAGTGTGAAAGGGGTCTTATACAGGGATTTATCAATTATGAAATATATTTTATTTTAATTTATTAATAAATATTTATACTTGTATACTTTATTAAAATTATTTTTTAATGATTATAAATGTATTTTATATTTATATGAATGGTGTATAGCTGCATTACATATGTGGATTACATTAATTTACTATACACCATTCACATTTAAATAAGCACATGTGTGACATTTAAATATTGATAAAAAACAATGTTTTATAATAATTAGGTTAATGTATATTGTGTAGGGGGAATTTAACTTTATTATTTTATTAATATGTAGGGGAATAATGTGTTAATTAGTGTTTAACTTTTGTATTTTAAATCGCCTCAGACTGTAATCCCGCTACATCTCGCGAGATTACAGTGTGAGGAGAATTTCTGAGGAGTTCCCGGCGTTTGTAGATCGCTTCTCAACTCAACATGAGAAGCGATCTACAGACAATCATAAACAGGCACTCAGGGGAGAGCGATCTCCCCTGAGAATGCCTGAGAAATGAATAGCGGTATTTTACCGCACTTTAATAAAACACACTATTATCACTTATATTTTTTTTTGTAGAAAAAAAGGCCTTGAGACAAAAAGTATATCTTGAGATGGATTTAGTTCAGAGCTAAGTGGTGACCTTAACCCCTTTGCCCCTAAGGGTAAAACAAATCTAAATGCCTAAACGCAATTTCCTGACGCCTTCATGGCAGCACACACTGGGTTGTGACTCCGCCCCCACAACCTGACAGGATTGGATAACTATAAAGTTGAAGGGGAGATCCCCCGCTGTATTCTCCTTTTTTTCCTCACCTGAACAGGTTGGACGGACGGATGTTCCTATGACAGATGAATAAAGCCTCTTACCGCAATCGCCCCAGCAGGTTCAAGCCTCTCCTGTTTGGAAGTCCCTCCTGTACAGTCTCTAAAGGAGCTTCTACGGAGGGAACCCCCATTCTGGTGGTCTCAGGGGGCGTCAAGATTCCGGCAAGTAACAAGCTTTAAAGAAGCTTTTTTATTTCGCAGTGGGCTCCTCTATCTGTATATTCTCTTTCCTCTTTTTTTTGTGTGTCTGCTGCCAGGGGGGGGACTGCAATAGTCCCTACTATTTGTGCCTGTGTGCCTCTCAAATTACAGTGCAGGTCATGCTGGCCCTTGTTGTCCCATAAAAGCAAAGTGGATTCTGCCCATATATAAAATATGACTTACATTTCAGGCATGCTGGCCCTTGTTGTCCGGCTAGCAGTGGAGCGGCGTGGTAGCCGGCGCGTCCCCGCATCGCCCATGCGCTGTACAGGGTCGGGCAACACCGCTGTGTTTTCGGTGTGTTGTGCCCTGATCCAAGATGGCGCGGGGACGCTCGGGCGCATCTGCGCATGCGCGAAAAACGTCATTTGGGCGCCGCAATGGCGCCAGATTTAAAAAGCAAACTTTTCCTGTGAAAACTCCCTGTGCAACTCTGCAGCGAATCTGGAAAGAAATTAAAGGAAGATACTGCTCTGCAACACTCAGGTAAGCCCCTATAAGGGTTCCTCTTCACTAAAAGCTTGATTAAATAAATAATTAATTAATTAAAAAAAAAAAAAAAAAAAAGTGTGTTTGTATAAATAAATAAATTAATAGGGGAAAGGGGTAGTAGTGAAGATGTGTGTGTGTATATATATAGGTATAATAGAACTATGTGTATATATATGTATGTATATATAGGTGTATATATGTGGCGTAGGGGACTGTGTAAAAAAAAAAAAAAAAAAATATATATATATGTGCGTTTATTTTTGTCTTTTCCCAGACTGCCCTGTCTCCTTCTTTTCTCCCTATGGAGCCCACTGCCCACGCAGACCACCAACAGCAAACTAGGTAAGAGGCTGGACCAATAGTAGGTAAGTATTGAAGGGGAGAAAAAAGAGTGCCAGACCGCTAAAATGCTGCATTTCTCTTGGCAGCCCGGCGGGATCAAGAACCACCAGCTCCCGGCACGGGAAAAGGTCAAGCCATACCTCAAGCAGGAGGTCCCGCAGGAGCCGTTCAAGATCACCTTCACGCCATCGGCACAGCCACTCACGGCGAAGTCATTCGCGGCACAGTCGCTCCCGCCGCAGCAGGTCAAATCGCAGGAGGTCCCCCTCCTCGCATCGCCAAAGCCGCCACACCCGTCCCGCAGCCAATGCCTGCTGGGTATGCGGCGCCCCGGCACTACCGGAAAAACTTGCTTGCCGCTCTTGCTTCAATGAAGCCACTACAGAGAAGGAAGCGGATGCAAGGATAGCGACAGAGCTCATAAGGGAGTCAGTGCGGGAGTCTCTACTGGAAACCACAGCTCCACCATTGGACAAAGCTGTTCCCAGTACATCATCGGCGGAACCAGTGTCTCACCTCCAGACCTCGGATTCCCCCAGTTCTGAGGACGAGATTCAAGACGTCTCAGCAGGTTTTGATTTTTCTCTGGTGGAGCCTTTCGCCAAATCAGTCAAAGAGGCGATCGGCTGGGAAGATGACAAGGCAGAACCTCAAAAGGTTCGGAAATATTTTCCAAACTTGAAGAGGGATCCGGAAACTTTTCCTTTTATAGAGGAGCTTGAAGATCTCATAAAGGACGAATGGGAAAGGTCGGACAAACGATCTAGTCTGACCAACAGGTTGGCCAAGATGTATCCTTTGAGGGAGTCAAAAATAAACCCCCTGACCAACGCTCCTACCGTTGACGCTTCTTTGATGCGTCTCGCCCGCCACGTCACTTTACCGATTGAGGATGCGGTATCGTTTCGAGATGTGCTCGATCGCAAGATGGACCTGGAGTTGAAAAAGGCATATTCCACGGCTGGGGGGGCCTGCAGACCTGCAATAGCTACAGCAGCAGTAGGCAGAGCCATCTCGGGATGGACATCTAAAGTAGAAAAAGACCTGAAGGATGGCGTCGAGATGGAAAAAATAATTTCCTCCCTACAGGAAATCAGATTGGCAGGTGATTTTGTAGCAGAGGCATCTGTAGACGTCCTAAGATCGTCGGCCAGGACCATGCTGGCATCAGTGACAGCAAGGAGAGCCCTATGGCTCAAACCATGGATGGCCGATACGGCATCTAAACTGAACTGGTGCAGGATCCCGTATGACGGCACAAATCTGTTTGGCACCAAATTGGACTCTGCTATCTCCAAAGTAACGGGGGGAAAGTCAGGGTTAATTCCCTCCGATAGGAGACCCAAGACACAGAAAGGACCAGCATTCAGGCGTAACCTTCCGAATAAGTACAGAGAGGCCAGATCCTACCGCCCTGGTAGGGAATTTAGGAAGGACTGGAAGAACACAAAGCCGGCTTTTCTTAGAATGCAGAAAATCAAGTCCACCCCGGCAGGGGATCAACAGAAGTCGTTTTGAAGTCTCGCCTGCCCATTCGGCTCCGGGGGGCAGTCAGGTGGGCGCCAGGCTAAGAAACTTCTCCCAAATCTGGTCAAGTCACATAGAGGATTCATGGACATTGTCCACAATAAAGTTCGGACACAGGTGGAGGTTCATAAACAGACCTCCGGGAAATCACTTCCAGGCAACCAAACAACCATCCTCACCACTCAGAAGAAGCCTGTTTATAAAGTATGTGGCGGAACTGAAGCAGAAGGGGGCAATACTGGAGGTCCCAGCATGTCAAAGGGGGAGAGGTTTCTACTCCCCCCTATTCTTAGTAAAGAAGAAGACAGGGGATCTACGCCCTGTGTTGGACCTCAAAAGGCTCAACAAGGGAATACAGGTCGAGGCCTTCAAGATGGAAAGTCTCCAGTCCATACTACTGGCAATGAATCTGGGAGATTGGATGCTTTCAATCGATTTATCAGACGCTTATCTGCACATACCAATCCATCCAGCTTTTCAAAAATTCCTCCGGTTTGCCATAAACCAAGGCCACTTTCAGTTCCAGTGCCTCCCATTCGGCATCTCCTCAGCACCCAGAACATTTACAAAGGTTCTACTACCCTTGGTAGCACTCCTCAGACAAAAGGGGTTACGCATTCACCATTACCTGGACGACATCCTACTGTTAGCAGAGGATCAGGAGACGCTGATTCACCACCGAGAAGTTCTACTCGCAACCCTCCAGAAATTTGGTTGGATAATCAACTGGAAAAAGAGCAGTCTACAACCCACCCAAAATATGGTTTTCCTGGGAGCAGATTTAAACACCAAGACGAACAGGATACAGCTCCCGCAGGAAAAAATACAGCCTCTAATTCAGAAAATGCAGAGACTACTTTCCACCAATCACCTACCTGCCAGAGCCTGTCTGAGCATTCTGGGATCCATGTCCGCAACCATACCAATGGTACAATGGGCACAGTGGCATATGAGAACCCTGCAGAACTCATTTCTCAGGCAGTGGGATGGAGTATCGATGCATCAGACCATCTCTATATCCGGAGCAGTGAAGCGATCAGTATGGTGGTGGACGCGTCAAGGCAACCTCAGGAAATACAAGCCCATAATCCCTCCAGATCCCAAAGTCATCACCTCGGATGCTTGCCAGAGCGGTTGGGGAGCCCACTTTCAAGATCGGGCAGCCCAAGGCCGATGGCCCTTTCAGGCTCAGGGGATAGTTTCGAATATCCTGGAACTCAGGGCAGCCTTCCATGCATTAAGGGCATTTACACCGCTACTAGAGGGGGAGGATGTGCTGATCAGGATGGACAACAAGGTAGCAGTGTCCTACATTCAGAAGCAAGGAGGTACCAGGAGTACCACCCTGATGGAAGAAGTCCGACCCATTCTAGAATGGGCTCAAATACACCTGGCAAGTCTGAAGGCAGTGTACGTTCCAGCGGCCCAGAATATGCTAGCCGACTACCTAAGTCGGGAAACGTTGTCCAACAACGAGTGGTCCTTGAGTCCGCAGGCATTCTCTCTCCTGACAGAAGCCTGGGGAATGCCAGAAATAGACCTGGCGGCCACTCCAATGAACACCAAGTGCCACAGGTTCCTGACGAGGGGCTCATTTCCATCAGCAGAGGGGATAGACTGCCTGATCCACCCATGGGACTTCAAGTTGGGATACATATTTCCTCCAACCCCGTTGATTGCGAGGTTCCTGTCCAGACTTCGGAGATCGTCGGTAACAGTAATAGCGATAATCCCGATGTGGCCGA
>CM053026.1:51631176-51678882 GCA_028564925.1 Lithobates sylvaticus | reverse complement strand
GTGAGAGAAGTGTCACCTAGGAAACTGCGAGTAACTGGCTGCATTTGCACTAGACCAGGGGTAGAGAACCTCGGCTCTCCAGCTGTACTTGTATTTTCAAAACAGCTGGAGAGCCGAGGTTCCCTATCCCTGCACTAGACTAAATTTTACTGTTGATGTCACAATGATTCTTCTCTATACTTTGTTCAATAAAAATCTGTTATTATGTACTGTGCTGCTACCTGGCACCCTTAGTGGGGGAATTGCTCCTAGGCAGCCCTGTTACATAAATAGTTGCATTGCCTGTTATACATGATTTTAAGCTTTGTGAAATGGAGAGCCAGAGATCAACAGCAAGTCGTTTGTAAAAGTAAATAGTCTTTATTGGTCTCTCGAAACAAGCAAACACAAATCGCTTTCTTCGATGTTAGGGCAAACAGTCCATAGTTCTGGTATAGTTAAAGGGATTGTAAAGGTTCCTTTTTTTTTTTTTTTAAATAACAAACATGTTATACTTACCTCCTCTGTGCAAGGGTTTTGCACAGAGTGGCCCCGATCCTCCACTTCTGGGGTCCCCCAGCAGTGCTTCTTGATCCTACCGGCATCAAGTGCCCCCTCAGAGACACGCATTCCCGAGTACTGCTGCTGCATCCATTAACAAAGACAGCAGGACTCAGCCCGCCCCTGGCTCCCGTGTCACAGGATTTGATTGACAGCAGCGGGAGCCAATGGCTGTGCTGCTATCAATCTATCAAATGAGAACCTGATACAGTGGCTGGAGCTACTGTGCCGTCTCCGTCGAAAGAACAATCGTGTTCAGGTAAGTAAAAGGGGGGCTCTGGGGGGCTGCTGCACTACAGAAGGTTTTTCACCTTTTTCACCTTAAAGCGGTTCTGCACTGACAAAATAAAAAAATTTTTTACAGTCTATTAATGTGCAAGATATTAATCTTAGAATAATCTTACCTGTTTCAAAGCTGCAGCATTTCTACGTCCGTTTTTTCTCTTTAAATAGTACTTTTAAAAAAATATCCAGAGCTCTGTCATTTTTCTTGTGGGCATTTGTATCCCACATGCAAACTTCCTGGTTCCCTTCGTTTTGAGGAACCAGCATTCAATGCCGGTTCCCGAGCATGCTCAGTGGAAGCCACTGAGCATGCCACAGTTATAGCTACGAGCGGTGTTCTGACAGAATCAGTCCGCCTATCAAAAAGTGTCCGCTGTGCAGTGCGCATGCACTGCGCTTGCGTACAAGGCATTGCAAAGGAGACGCCGAAAGTCTCCGAAGATTCACAGCGGGTTAGTGCGTAGTGCGCATGCGCCATCGAAATCACGCGAGATTTCGCGTCTGACCGCCGCTATGTCTCCTGGGATTAAGTACACAAGATCCCAGGAGACACAGCGAAATAGGAGGAAGGAAGTGACGTGGATCGCCGCTTAGAGCCCGCCCACCGACGCAGGGAGAAAGATGAAGATGAAGGCTGCATTACAGGTAAGTTTTACAGATGCAGAATTGAACTACCAATTCTGTCATTTAAGATGTTCTAGAAGCGATAGAGAGTAACTTGATGTAATGTGTGCAGAAGCGCTTTAATGCATGGAATGCATTAAGGTGAAAAACCTTAAGAGTTTACAAAAGACAAAAAATAAAATGGCTCACTGCCAGTATACCAGTCCCACACTTGAGTTTAAGGTTCCCCTGTGTTGTGGATGGATGGAGTACAAGACTCACTGCCAGTATACCAATCCCACACTTGGGTTTAGGGTTCCCTGTCCAGGTGGAAGCTCCCTGACCCCCAATGCCTTTGGCTTGGAAGACCCTGATAAACAATGTGCTACCTTTATATAAGCTTACTTATATGGGGTGTAACTGTTCACAAATATGTGATAAAATCTGGGCATCGTGGACAGAGGCTAGGCACATTACTGTATAAATGATTACCGGATCCTCGTGTGGTGACCTGGGAGCCTGTACTACTTTGGCATATCTGGGCCCCCTCTCCCTAGGGTTATGGTTGCCCTCTTGTGGTTCCCGTTGCGCCTTAATGGATGGTGGCTTCCAGATCCTTCCTCACTACCTCCCTCCCGTCCCCCTTCCCCTCATGGGTTCCCTGTGCGGCCATGATCCTGCTGGGGTGCCATTCACCTCTCCCTAGCCGCCCCCCCCCCCCCCCCCCCCCATTGCTTTCCCGCCTATTCCCCTGCCTTTTTACCTATACTCTCAGTTGTTATATGCCATATAGGCTGCCCATTGTTTGTTGCAGAACCAAGACATAGAACTAGTTTACAAATACCCTGTCACCTGTGTGGTGTACCCTATCTTTCTTCAATTCTAGCCTAAGTTGTAATGATGTCTAATCAAGTACCATGTATTCTACCTATGCTATTATTTACAAGTGTATTGTGTTATTATCTCAATAAACATTCCTTCTGTTAACCACTTGCTTACTGGGCACTTAAACACCCTTCCTGCCCAGACCAATTTTCAGCTTTCGGTGCTCTCACACTTTGAATGACAATTACTCAGTCATGCAACACTGTACCCAAATTAATTTTTTTGTCCTTTTTTTTCCACAAATAGAGCTTTCTTTTGGTGGTACTTTATCACCTCTGGTTTTTTTATTTTTTGCGCTATAAATGAAAAAAGACCGAAAATTTTGGAAAAAAAAAACGCATTTTTCTTTGTTTCTGTGATAAAATTTAGCAAATTATGAATTTTTCTTCATAAATTTTGGTGACAATTTATACTGCTACATATCTTTGGTAAAAATAACCCAAATTAGTGGATATTATTTGGTCTTTGTGAAAGTTACAGACTCTACAAGCTGTGGTGCGAATTATACAAAATTGATCACACCTGATGTACTGGTGACCTATCTCAATTCTTGCGACCCGAACAAGCCAGGAAAGTGCAAATACCCCCCAAATGACCCCTTTTTTGAAAGTAGACATTCCAAGGTATTTAGTAAGAGGCATGGTGAGCTTTTTGATGTTGTCATTTTTTTCCTACAATTCTTTGCAAAATTTATTATTTTTTTATTTTTTTCCACAAAATTGTCATTGTAATAGGTTATTTCTCTCACATGGCATGTGTATACCACAAATGACACCCCAAAATACATTCTGCTACTCCTCCTGAGTATTAAGATACCACATGTGTGGGACTTTTACACAGCCTGGCCACTTAGAGAGGCCCAAAATGCAGGGAGCCCCATCACGTGTTCTAGGAGCATAAATTACACATCTAACTTGTTGACTACCTATTACACTTTTGGAGGCCCTGGAGCACCAGAACAATGACACGTGACACTGATGTGGCACTGATGACAGGTGGCACTGATACGTGGCACTAATGACACGTGACACTGATGTGGCACTGATGACAGATGGCACTAATACGGGGCACTGATGACACGTGACACTGATGACAGATGGCACTAATACGGGGCACTGATGACACGTGACACTGACAGATGGCACTAATATGTGGCACTGGTGACAGATGGCACTTATACGTGGCACTGATATCATGTGGCACTAATACGTGGCACTGATGAGAGATGGCACTAATACGTGGCACTGATGACAGATGGCACCGATACGTGGTACTGATGACATGTGACACTGATGAAAGATGGCACTGATACGTGGCATTGATGACACGTGACACTGATAACAGATGGCACGTGACACTGACAGGTGGCACTGATGACAGATGGCACTGATACGTGGCACTGATGACAGATGGCACTGGCACTGATATGTGGCACTGATGACACGTGGCACTGATGACAGATGGCACTGATGACACATGGCACTGATGTGGCACTGATGGCAGATGGCACTTATACATGGCACTGGGGACAAGTGGCACTGGGGACAAGTGGCACTGGGGACAAATGGAACTGGGGACAGGTGGCACTGGCAGATGGCACTGGGGACAGGTGTTACTGGGAACATGCAGTGGGGACAGATCACACTTTATTTATTTATTTTTTTTACTTACCGCGCAATTGCAGCCGTTCATCTCTCCCTCCTCACACGCTGTCTCTGTGTGAGGAGGGAGAGCGGCGCTGAGAGATGATCTCATATGTTTACATATGAGATCATCTCTCATTGGACACGCCGATCGCGCTGTAAACGGCTGCTGTGATTGGCCGTTTACAGCGATCTGTGACTGGCTGTGTCCGACGGACACGGCCAGCACAGAACTTCCCCGATGCACGCTCTCAGGAGCGCGCATTAGGGAAGTAGACAGTAGGACGTCCAGGGACGTCCACCCGGCAGGGAGCGTCCGCGCTGAAGCCGTCTTTCAGCTATAGCGTGGGCACGAAGTGGTTAAAAAAGTAGAAAAAAAAATCCCACATTTCGGCTTGTCCCAAGAAAAGTAATAGGGAGGAAATTTTCCAATGGGGACCTGCGGGACCCAAGAGATCCCCTTAATTTGCAGGGATTTCCTCTCATTTCCTGTTTGGCTATGGGTCAGGAAGTGAAGGGAAAGCTCCAAAAAGGGACACAAATGGCGGAAAAAAAAAAATCAGAGAGGAGTTATAACCCTGCCTCTATCCAAAATTTAAAAAAAAAAGTTTTGCCCATAGATGTATTTTTAAAGGGACCACGACCCAAAATGTGGAGAAATATATCTCCCATCTCAGACCCATCCCTGGCGTCCTGTACAGTTTTATTAAGCACTCCTTTACCATTCGTTGGAGCTGTCAATTTATCCTACATTCATCCAGTAAATTTGGCAAGTCCCTGCTGGACCTGTCAAATTTTGCTCCATGTATGACCGGCTTAAAGGTTTACAAATATTTAAAAGATCTGGGGCCCATTACATCTCCATGTGTTTAGTTTGAAGTGGCCACCTCACCCTATACACTAGTGTTCTTCTAGGACAAGGGTCTCCAAACTTTTCAAACAAAGGGCCACTTTATTGTCCTTCAGACTTTAGGAGGGCCGGATTGTGGCCAGCAGGGGCAGAAAATGTCACGGGCCCAGCATCAGTGAGAATAAGTATGGCGTCAGGGTTGGTGGTCAATAGGAGGAGTATTCCCCCTATTAGTAGGAGGAATAGTATTCCATCATTGGAAGATATAGTGCCCTATTGTTGGTGTCAGTGAAAGGAATAGTGCCTCATATCAGTGGAAGCAGTTGTGCCCCCAAGGGCCGCATAAAGGCTAGCAAAGGGCCACATCTGGCCCTCGGGCCGCAGTTTGGAGACCCCTGTTCTAGGAGAAAGAATTCAAGATTATGAGGGCTACAGTGCTTGTGTGGCTCTATTTGCATAGTTGATCTTTGAAGTGTTTGTTTTATCTATAAGGAAATAAGTACCGTACATACTCATAAAACCGCTGCTTAATGGACCATTAATCACTCTGTAAATGTCACACTTCTATTCATAGACACATAGGAGATTAACTCTACAGCTGCCAGAGCTGTTTTTCTATTTATTACACGTTTTAAAAAATAATTTTTAGGCCTGAAGATTACATAAACCCCCAAAACATTATATATTTTCTGAAAGCAGATACCCTAGAGGAGAGGTCTCCAATCTTTATAAACAAAGGGCCAGATTGATGTCCTTCAGACCTTACGGGGGCCGGACTGTAGTCAGTGAAATTAGACAATGTCTCAGAATTGGAGATCAGTAGGAGGAGGCATTATGCCCCATCATTGGTGTCAATGGAAGGAACTGTGCTCCGTCATTAGTGTCAATGGAAGGAAATATCCCCCATCAGTAGTGTCAGTGCGAGGAATAGTGTCCCATCGTTGGTGTCAGTGGAGGGAATAGTGTCCCATCATTGGTGTCAGTGGAAGGAATAGTGTCCCATCATTGGTGTCAGTGGAAGGAATAGTGTCCCATCGTTGATGTCAGTGGAAGGAATAGTGTCCCATCGTTGGTGTCAGTGGAAGGAATAGTGTCCCATCGTTGGTGTCAGTGGAAGGAATAGTGTCCTATCACTGGTGTTAGTGGAAGGAATAGTGTCCCATCATTGGTGTTAGTGGAAGGAATAGTGTCCCATCGTTGGTGTCAGTGGAGGGAATAGTGTCTGATATCAGTGGGAGTAACAGAGCCTTGTATTAGTGGTAGAAGCAGTGCCCCAAGGGCCAGATAAAGGCAAGCAAAGGGATGCATCAGGCCCACAGGCCACAATTTGGAGACCACTGCCTTGGATATTAAACTAGTGGTAGTTCCAAATTTTATGTCACATGATTAGCATTAGAGAATAGAACAGAGGCTGCCCATCCCTGCCAGTCCATACATTCCGGCTCCAACAACTCAGTCTAGGGATATTGTACTGCTTGAAGAACTTTAAACAGGAGAGGGGTTAGGGCATGGGGTACTCCAAAACGCTGCACAGTACAGGAAGACACTCTTCTCTAGGCTCACACTCCAGGATTCTGCTGAGGGCATGGTAATGGGCAGTACTCTGAGACCCTATGAGAGCTGTCTCAGTCATGCTACATCTGATGCTTATATCCCAAAAGCACATACCGGGAATCAGTTCAAGGTCATTACTCACAAGTCCTCATAACCGCTGCCACTTTCCATGTTCCGCCCAGTAAGACAGACAATCCTTCTGCAGACCTGATCCCTTACAACAGCCAGCTCCTCAAAAGATCACTCCAGGCCCTCAACCCTGACACCACTCAGTCCTCAAGAACAGCTACACAGTCCACAGGCTGCCTTCTGGACACTCCTCTCCAGGGATTGGCCAGGTCATGATAAATATTTAGGCTGGACATTTGACTCTCCCTCCCTATGTTCTGGAACCAGCATTTAATAGTGTGTGTGGTGTGTGGTACTGCATACATCATTGGCAGTAAAAAGGTTAAAGCAGGCAATAGACTAGTAGATTTTCAAACAAATATTTATGATGTAGCACCCTGATGTTTAGGCAGGGTTGCTATTAAATGTATTTGCCAAGTGATAGTTGCCTTGGCCAATTGTTGGGAGGTCAATTGATTTCACCCTAAGTCTGGAATTGCTGCACTTCTCTCTTCTGTCACTAGATGGCCAGGTATCCGGTGACATTAGATAAGACAAGGGCATTGCAAGGACAGATTAGGAATGAATAGGGTATCTCAGCCAATGGGCAGGGATTTTCTTGGGTCCCTTGGCCTGCTGGGAGAACTTATTTACATGGGTGGAGTCAGGTGATCGGAGTTCTGTGCCACCTGGATGGCTGTCTGGGTAGACGTGTGTTGTATTGCCCTGGGCTGCTAGTCCAGAAATAGAAGGCCTATCCGGGATGTCTGGCTGCTAGGCTGTCTGAGGGCCTCTCCAGAAGCAGGAAAGCAGTGTAGGGTCGGGACTGCGGGATTGTAGTCCAGCCAGAAGTAACGGTTCTGATGGCCAGAGAACCTGTCATGGTCGGAAGTAGAGGGGAAAGCTGTCACCACTAAGGGACCATCCAGCTTGTTACCGGGGACCATAGTGAGTAGCTGAAGCAAGTACCAGAGCAGTATTCTCACCAACTAGGGGACGGTGAATAATTGGGAAACTTCATCAGATGTCAAGTCAGGGACTCAGCCAGCAGAGGTGACGCTTGCAGAGCAATATTGTGTGCCAAGGCAGGGACCGAGCAGGCTAGTGGTGTGACGCTTGAGGAGTATCTGTGAGTGCCAAGCTAGGCACCCAACAGGGATGCGGGGGTGACGCTTGAGAAAGATACTGAGTGAGAAGATTGGAAGAGCTCAGGGGATCCAATGGCAGTGGATCAGGGAGTCTAGTGAAAGACTGAGAGCTCGGTGGAGTAACGTTCTACAATAGGAGAAGACTGTAGAAGTGAAAGAGTCCATTGCAACCTTTGTTAGAAACTGTTACAAGACTGTTGCCATAGGAGACAGCGTTCCTACTCACACTTCACTTCACTGGGTATATGTGAGGGTTTACATCCACTTTAACCACTTCAATACAGGGCACTTTCCCCCTTCCTGCCCAAGCCAATATTCAACTTTCAGCTCTGTCGCATTTGTAGCACTAACACCCAAAGGAGCTGCTGGTTTGATTGGGCTTACCGTTACCTTCTTGACCTTGTATGCGTCTAGGGGTTTCCCGAGGTAGATGGCCCAAAGAACTGTAGAGACTGACACTGGATCCACTTTAGGGATTTTTATTTGCAATAATGGTAGACAAAACACAGTCTCTCAATGAAGGATAAAGGGTCCAGGTAGGAAGTTCATGTACTCCTTGGAACTGCTTGAAATTGAATGTCTCTCACTATTAAATTCAGGGAATAGCCATTCGCAACTGGATATTACAACCATCGGATAAATCTTCTCTCAGCAGATTTAGCAGCCGATAGATGATTTGAAATTTGAATAAAGCAAAGTCTCTGCCACAGACTTGGTTGTAACTGAAGGATATGTGAAGTTAGAGAACCCTCATACGGTACCAGTATCTTGCAGCCGGTCCGGCGATACCGTACTAGTGTGGATTCGCCTCGTGGTTTTCAACTTAGCTTCCAGGCTCTTACCGAGCAGCCAGCCTTTTGCATGGCCCTCTTCTGAAGAGTCTTCCCCTGGTTGCGTTCGCAGTTGCTGGGCCTCTCCAACGATGAGACGGCACCAGACCACCTAAAGCCCCATACACACGGTCGGACTTTTTCATCAATTTGGTCCGATCGGACAAGGTTGTTGAAAAATCAGACCGTGTGTATGCACCATCGGACAGTGTTCGTCGGTTTGTCCGACGGACAAAGTCTTATCTCCTGCTGGAAAGATTTGCCGACAACACGGTCCGATCACACCAAATCCGATCGTGTGTACGGTTGTCCGACCGGACAAAGTGCTACGCATGCTCAGATCACATTACAAGACCAAAGCTATTGGCTACTAGCCTCTACGTAGTCCCGTCGTAGGCAACAAACGTCACCACGTTCAGAATGATCGGATTTTCCGACAACTTTGTCCGACCGTGTGTACGCAAAACCAACATCGGACAAAGTATGACGGACATGGTCCGACGGACATGGTCCGACGGACCTGGTCCGCGGATTGTCCGACCGTGTGTATGGGGCTTTAGAATCCTCCTTCCAGTTACTGTGCCTCGGGCTAGCCAGCCCTGAGATTCTGAAATGGATGGATCCACACCCCAGGCCATGAGGGCCCCTGAGGGTTGGTCAGGAGGACCAGGACCAAACAGACAGAAATAATCTTCTGGACTGGAACCCCGCAACAAGTGACCTCACACCTTAAGTACCCCCTCCCAGAATACCCAGCGAGATAACACACTCACTGGTTGTTTTCCGAGCAAGATGGGCACCCAATGCGTCCAACCGGACTGCGTTCTTGTGCTTGCCAGAGGTGACACCTATGGTCAAGCAGAACACAATGCAATACAGCCAAACTGGCACTAAGACCACAAGTCAGAACAATTAATCCTAAAACCCAACTGTGGTTTTAGGAACATTTAAATTTGCAAAACATATAGAGCGTGCTCATTAGGAGCCCGGCGCTACACAATCTAAATGACAATTGTGCGGTCATGCAACACTGTACCCAAACAAAAGTTTTATCATTTTGTTCCCACAAATAGAGCTTTCTTTTGGTGGTATTACATCACCACTGGGGTTTTTATTTTTTTTATTTTCTGTTATAAAATTTTGTAAATAAGTACGTTTTCTCCTTCACTGATAAATTGGCATTAATGAGGTGGCATTGATGGGCACTAATATGCAGCACTGATGGGTACTTATAGGTCGCACTGATGGGTACTTGTAGGCGGCACTGATGGGTGGCACTGATAGGTGGCATTGGCATCTTTAATGGGCACTGTTTTGAACCTCTAATGGGCACTGATTGGCATCCCTGGTGGTCATGGGTGGCATTCCTGGTGAGCATCCCTGGTGGGCACAGGTGGGCACCCTTGGGGGGCTGTACTGATAATTAATCAGCACAGACCCCCCCCTGTCAGAAGAGCAGACAATCGGCTCTCCTCTACTCGTCTGTCAGTGCGAGTGGAGGAAAAGCAGATAAATAGCTCTTCCTGTTTACACTGTGATCAGCTGTGATTTGACACAGCCGATCACATGATAAAGAGCCTCCGTCAGAGACAGACTGACACACCACACCACCGATCACCACACTGCGCGTCCCAGTGGGTGTGCGATCGCGGCTTATCCTGCTAGACGTCATATGATGCCCAGTCAGGATAATGAAACCACTTTCCGGCTGTCATTCTGCTATATGGCGGGCGGGAAGTGATTAAGGTGTATGTAAACCCTAACAATGAACTATGCTTCTGTTTTAGTCTGTTATTTACACCATTGTAAGTGTTTTGATAATCTGTTTAACCACTTCAATACTGGGCACTTTCATCCCCTTCCTGCCCAGTTTCAGCTTTCAGCGATGTCGCACTTTAAATGACAATTGCGTACATATACATATACAACACTATACCCAAACAAAATTTTACAATTTTTTTGAGACATATAGAGCTTTCTTTTGGTGGTATTTAATCACCACTGTTTTTTGTTTGTTTTTTTGCTAAACAAATGAAAAAAGACTCAAAATTTGAAAACACTAAAAAAAGTTTTTCTTTGTTTCTGTTATAAAATGTCGTAAATAAGTAAGTATTCTCTTTCACTGATGTGCACCGATGAGGAGGCACTGATAAGCAGCACTGATGGGCAACCTTTATGGGCACTGACAGGCATCGCTGGTGGGCATCGCAGATGGGGCTGCACTGATACTCACTGCACTGCACTTATCGGCTCTCCTCTACTCACGCCCTGTCAGTGTGAATAGCGGAATGCCGATAACCAGCACTTCCGTTACTCTGTGATTGAACACAGCTGATCACATGGTAAAGAGCCTACATCTTTTATGTCTTCTACGGTCTACGCTATTTACCGTGATCGGAGATGCAGTGTGTCGGAATGACAAATATTGCAGCTGCTGACTTTTAATATTAGGACACTTACCTGTCCAGGGATCCCGCGATGTCAGCACCCAAGCCGATTTTTCAGGCCGCCGCCATTTCTTGTAAGGGAAGCCGGCGGTGAAGCTGGCTCCCTGCTGCGCATGCGCGAAGCGCACTGCGCTTTGTGAATGAGCCGGCAGCGGGGGAAGAAGGAGGAGGGCCAAACTTCCGAGGGACCTCGCCGCAGCAAGGTCTCCTTCCCCCCCCCCAAAGGTACCAAATGTGGCAGCAGAGGCAGCAAATAAGCAGAGTTTCCCCTTTTGGGTGGTGATCCACTTTAACATGCAATATTAAGGATAGCATGAAAACTGCTTCTTTATTCTGTAAATTACTAATCCCACCAATCCCCCGTGTAATGGAGATGAGCAAATGCAGACATGTTCAGCCTTTGTGACAACCAGAGTGGATTTGATTTAGATCAAGTCGATTTAAAGAGGAAGTAAAGCCTCCTCACAAAAAAAAAAAAACGGAACCTGCAAGGCAAAGGCATAATGAGCTAGTATGCATAGCATACTAGCTCATTATGAATAACTTACCTGAGAACGAAGCCCCCGAAGCGGTCCTCATCCACGACCTTCTCCGCCACCATCAAGCCCGGAGTGACTTCCGGGTCTCGCCGATCCAGCGCTGTCATTCGCTGGATCGGTGATGACGTCACTCCCGCGCATGCGCACGAAAGCGGGATATCGCCGTGATCTCGGCATGCGCAGTGATGCCTCTTTTTTTCTAAATATCTCCTAAACCATGTAGGTTTAGGAGATATTTATTGGACCTACAGGTAAGCCTTAATCTAGGTTTAATCTGGGTTTACAACCACTTTAAATCACTAATAAAAAGGCTTGATTTAAATCAACTCCATTTGAAACATAATTTTTAAAGAGCAACTGTCATCTCTGTCCCGCAGTGGCTCCTCCTCTGACCCGCTGTTGACTCACCGACAGTCCCATTCACTTTAATGGAAAATGGAGAGACTCCCCCTGACGGGACTTTAATGGCCCAAATAACAATATAGTAATGAAAATAGAAAAAGGAGTATTAAAAAATATACAGAATTTATTGAAAGATATAAAATATTAAAAGTGTCTGGTAACCTGGTAAATATATTACTATATTGTTATTTGGGCCATTACCCATTGCTGCCCGCCCACCGTCAAATGACGGCGGGGCGGTGCGACTCTCGTTCTGGGACAACGTCATATGGCGGCGTCCCAAAATGGCCGCTCCCACGCGGGGGCGCGCAGCACAGCGATTGCTGTCGTGTTACTAGCACATGGCGCAACCCTGATCTCTGTAAAGAGACGAGTCCGTGGCTCTTTAACCATGTGATGGGCTGTGTCCAATCACAGCCTGTCACATATAAACACAGAGATGCCGGTAATCGGTACTCCTCACCTCACACTGACAGAGTGTGTAGTGAGGGGAGCCGATCAGAGGCATCTTCACGCAGGGGGACATCTACACATGTAATCAGGGCACTGATCATAGCGCCAACAGTGTCACCAATCAGTGCCCACCAGTGTCAGCAATCAATGCCCACCAGTGCCTGCAATCAGTGCCCATTAGCGATGCCAGTCAGTGCTGGCTATCAGTGCCGCCTATCAGTGCTGCCCATCAATGCCCATCAGTGTTGCCCATCAGTGCCTGTCAGTACCGCCTATCCATGCCACCTATCAGTGCTCACCAGTGCCGCCCATCAGTGCTGCCTATTAGTGCCCATCAGTGCCACCTATCAGTGCTCATCAGTGCCACATATCAGTACCACCTATCAGTGCCCATAAGTGCGGCATATTAGTGCCTCCTCATCAATGCCACCTAATCAGTGCCCATAAGTGCCACCCCATCAATGCCCACCAGTTCAGCCTATCAGTGCCCATCATTGCTGCCTCATCAGCGCACATCAGTGAAGGAGAAAAATTACATAGTTACAAAATTTACTGAAAGAAACTAAAAAAAATATATTTTTATTTTTTTAAGTAAAAAATAAAAAACCCAGCAGTGATTAAATACCACCAAAACAAAGCTCTATTTGTGTGAAGAAAATTATAAAAATGTCATCTGGGTACAGTGTAGCATGGCTGCGCAATTGTCATTCAAAGTGCGACAGCGCTAAAAACTGAAAAATGGCCTGGGCAGGAAGGGGGTGTAAGTGCCCAGTAGGCAAGTGGTTAAAGTCCCGTCAGGGGGAGTCTCTCCATTTTCCAGTTTCATTGGGATGTAGGCCCACTCCATTGCACCACACCACTTTTTCCTTTCATTCACTTTAATGGTGATGCGGCAGTGACACAACAAGGTGAGGGACGTGGCGGCAGCAGGTGAGTGGATGCCCACTAACAGGTGCTGCCATGATGGATCTGAAATGAAAGGTGCTCTTTAAATGTAAGCGCTTATTCTTTCTGGTAGTTAGAATCTTTAATGCCCCGTACACACGGTCAGATATTCCGATGGAAAAAGTCAGATTGGATTATGTTGTCGGAAAATCCAATCATGTGTGGGCTCTAGCGGGCTTTTACCGTCGGAAAAAATTTGAGAGCAGGATCTTAAATTTTCCGACAACAAAAGAGTGTAGAGAATTCCGACGCACACGCATGCTCACACGCATGCCACGCATGCTCAGAAGAAATTTTGAGACGAAAGCTATTGGCTACTGGCCTCTACGTAGTCCCGTCGTACGTTTTGTACATCACCTCGTTCCGAACGATCAGATTTTCCCGACAACTTTGTCCGACCGTGTGTGTGCAACACAAGCTTCGGACAAAATCCGTCGGAAAAAATCCGACGGATTTTGTGGTCGGAATGTCCGACCGTGTGTACGGGGCATTATATTTGCAAACAAAATGAAGGTATCCAATTTAGAATAATACCAATATAAAAATAAAAATAAACAACTGCGCTGCAAACGATAGTGTACTTGTGACACAGATTATGTAAACCACCATACATTAGAGTTGACACAGTAATTTTACACCTCCTTATAACTCAATAGTATCAGGTTCAAGGAAGTCCATAATAACATGAAACAATCGTGTAAAGACAAAAAGTGAAAAAAAACAATCATTGGTGACTGACTGTCCTTATAAAGATCGATGTGATTTGTGAAAAACACAATAAGCATATAAAAAGTTCCAGAGATTCCACAGTGCTCTCATTAAATGAACAGCAGCTCAAAGGGTGATCCAGATGAGAAAAAGAAAACACCTCCACCGTCCAATCACACTGACCCTTACCGGATTGTGCGACCCCCTGTCACAGAGGTCACAATGGCTTGTGGCTTAATCCCGGCCAAGGGAATCCAGAGGCTTTACCAGGTTACCCAGAAATGGATGGTGTGAACTCAGAAATGGTCAAGCGGGGAACATAGAACGAAAAAAACAGTCCATAGTGTATCTCTGTATACAGTTTAATAAAAGTTAAAAAAGTATTGCACTTACAAGGTCGCAATAGATAAAAGCATTTGTAATAGCCGGCCGGCTCAATCTCGCTGCCCGTTTGCTTCCGGGATCTGCGTGGTTCGTATGGTGACGTCAGCACGCCGCTCCTCCCTACGCCGTTTCGTCACAACTGACGTCTTCCAGGGGCACGGGCGGCGTGCTGACTCACCACCTATAAATATCCTACACACATAGGAACCGCCCAGATCTGAGTCACTGAGGGCCGAGTATGTATCCACCATATTGGTGAAGGGCAAATTGCCCTAACTTGGGAAATGATGGCTCAAGGGCCACAATATATAAAATGAAGGGGACGGTATGTTAGCAGGATGTATATGAGACACACCGCAACACCGAAACAAAAAGAAAAAAGAAAAAAAGAAGAAAAACTAACAAAAGCAGCGCCCTAAGCCTGTCACACCGGCGCGGCATAGCCGATTCATCCCAAATCAGCCAAGCAGCACCAGGAGCAGGCCGGGTTCTGCGTGATCTCCTCTTAGCTCAAAAATCAATTGGAGTAAGAGTGGTGACAACTTGTTTGGTTGCCACTCATACCTCATAAGTGATACAATATACACAACTCATAATGAATATTTAATGTAAAAATCTCATTTGGTTATTAAAAAATTCCTTTCAAAAATGTCTTAATTATTAAAAATATTGTTGTATAGGAATCAGGAAAAAATGAATGAACAGAAAAAGAGGAAAAAAAAAAACTATTAATAATAGGTGTAATTATATCAACATTATTAGGGGTAGATGATGGTGATTCCCCAGGAGTGTTTGCTAACCTAGCCATTTAAGGCTATTCAGCAAACCACAACCCAATAATAGGAACTCATATTCAGTAACATTGAAGTAAATAGGTCCCAGGGGCTCAGATTTGGTTCACATAGAGCAGACCAGGGACTTAGCATCAGGGGGGGAAATTGCAAAATAATATAACTAAAGGAATAATACCACATGGACATGGATAATAAGGACACTCTATATCCAATCTTATTAGTGAATTCCTCCTCAGCACACAGCACTTATATAATGAGGCCTATGTGTTTCATGATAAATACAGCACATACAGAATGGGGCCTATGTGGTTCAAGATAAATACAATCAAGGCCTGGATAATTACTTATACCATATTTAATTGCACATCTAGTATGAATTCTGAACCACGCTATGGAACAAGGGACTGTATTGGGATAAGGTTCGAAAAAACACCCAAAGGTCAATCCCCCTTCTCAAGTATAAGTTGTACGAAGCGAGTTACACTTAGCTTCAAAAATTGTGCACAACTCCACTTGGATTACAACTCCAGTACTGCCGAGAGCCTCCTAACATTGGTCTAAAATTGAGGTCCACCGTCTCACTAACTATTGTCAATGAAACAGTTGACATCAGTGTCTATATTGAGACCATAGGGGGCATAGCAGCGGACCCTATGGATCCAGGACATCTCTAGTTTCGACAATTCCCTGACCAGAGAGCTCCCCCTCCAGTGGGCACTATATTTGTCTATGCCCAGGAATAGAGTATTAGCTGGATTTCGGTCATGATAAATAGCATAATGCTTGGAAACAGAATGAAATCGATAACCGTTCTTAATATTGGTGATGTGTTCTCCTATCCTTACTTGCATAGAGCGCTTAGTTCTACCAATGTATTGGTACCCGCATGGGCACTGGAGCAGGTATACTACACCTGTGGAACTACATGTGACAAAAGGTTTAATTTTGTGGACAACCGAGGTGCTAGTGGAGACAAAAGTCTCAGTCTTCCTCAATTTGCTTTTATTGAGCGTGCAAAGCTGGCATTTACGGCATTGATGGTAGCCGGTGATATTTTGAAAAAAGGAAACCTTCTTGACCGGAGGATTAATGGCATTGGGGGCAATCCTGTCACGGAGGCAGGGTGCCCCCTTAAAGATTAATTCAGGTTTTGGGGGTAAGAATGTCTTAATAATGCTATCATTCCCCAAAAGATGCCAATGCTTCCGCAAGATCTTTTTGAGGACATAGTGTTGAGTTGAGAAGGTCGTAATATCACCGGCTACCATCAATGCCGTAAATGCCAGCTTTGCACGCTCAATAAAAGCAAATTGAGGAAGACTGAGACTTTTGTCTCCACTAGCACCTCGGTTGTCCACAAAATTAAACCTTTTGTCACATGTAGTTCCACAGGTGTAGTATACCTGCTCCAGTGCCCATGCGGGTACCAATACATTGGTAGAACTAAGCGCTCTATGCAAGTAAGGATAGGAGAACACATCACCAATATTAAGAACGGTTATCGATTTCATTCTGTTTCCAAGCATTATGCTATTTATCATGACCGAAATCCAGCTAATACTCTATTCCTGGGCATAGACAAATATAGTGCCCACTGGAGGGGGAGCTCTCTGGTCAGGGAATTGTCGAAACTAGAGATGTCCTGGATCCATAGGGTCCGCTGCTATGCCCCCTATGGTCTCAATATAGACACTGATGTCAACTGTTTCATTGACAATAGTTAGTGAGACGGTGGACCTCAATTTTAGACCAATGTTAGGAGGCTCTCGGCAGTACTGGAGTTGTAATCCAAGTGGAGTTGTGCACAATTTTTGAAGCTAAGTGTAACTCGCTTCGTACAACTTATACTTGAGAAGGGGGATTGACCTTTGGGTGTTTTTTCGAACCTTATCCCAATACAGTCCCTTGTTCCATAGCGTGGTTCAGAATTCATACTAGATGTGCAATTAAATATGGTATAAGTAATTATCCAGGCCTTGATTGTATTTATCTTGAACCACATAGGCCCCATTCTGTATGTGCTGTATTTATCATGAAACACATAGGCCTCATTATATAAGTGCTGTGTGCTGAGGAGGAATTCACTAATAAGATTGGATATAGAGTGTCCTTATTATCCATGTCCATGTGGTATTATTCCTTTAGTTATATTATTTTGCAATTTCCCCCCCTGATGCTAAGTCCCTGGTCTGCTCTATGTGAACCAAATCTGAGCCCCTGGGACCTATTTACTTCAATGTTACTGAATATGAGTTCCTATTATTGGGTTGTGGTTTGCTGAATAGCCTTAAATGGCTAGGTTAGCAAACACTCCTGGGGAATCACCATCATCTACCCCTAATAATGTTGATATAATTACACCTATTATTAATAGTTTTTATTTTTTTTCCTCTTTTTCTGTTCATTCATTTTTTCCTGATTCCTATACAACAATATTTTTAATAATTAAGAAATTTTTGAAAGGAATTTTTTAATAACCAAATGAGATTTTTACATTAAATATTCATTATGAGTTGTGTATATTGTATCACTTATGAGGTATGAGTGGCAACCAAACAAGTTGTCACCACTCTTACTCCAATTGATTTTTGAGCTAAGAGGAGATCACGCAGAACCCGGCCTGCTCCTGGTGCTGCTTGGCTGATTTGGGATGAATCGGCTATGCCGCGCCGGTGTGACAGGCTTAGGGCACTGCTTTTGTTAGTTTTTCTTCTTTTTTTCTTTTTTCTTTTTGTTTCGGTGTTGCGGTGTGTCTCATATACATCCTGCTAACATACCGTCCCCTTCATTTTATATATTGTGGCCCTTGAGCCATCATTTCCCAAGTTAGGGCAATTTGCCCTTCACCAATATGGTGGATACATACTCGGCCCTCAGTGACTCAGATCTGGGCGGTTCCTATGTGTGTAGGATATTTATAGGTGGTGAGTCAGCACGCCGCCCGTGCCCCTGGAAGACGTCAGTTGTGACGAAACGGCGTAGGGAGGAGCGGCGTGCTGACGTCACCATACGAACCACGCAGATCCCGGAAGCAAACGGGCAGCGAGATTGAGCCGGCCGGCTATTACAAATGCTTTTATCTATTGCGACCTTGTAAGTGCAATACTTTTTTAACTTTTATTAAACTGTATACAGAGATACACTATGGACTGTTTTTTTCGTTCTATGTTCCCCGCTTGACCATTTCTGAGTTCACACCATCCATTTCTGGGTAACCTGGTAAAGCCTCTGGATTCCCTTGGCCGGGATTAAGCCACAAGCCATTGTGACCTCTGTGACAGGGGGTCGCACAATCCGGTAAGGGTCAGTGTGATTGGACGGTGGAGGTGTTTTCTTTTTCTCATCTGGATCACCCTTTGAGCTGCTGTTCATTTAATGAGAGCACTGTGGAATCTCTGGAACTTTTTATATGCTTATTGTGTTTTTCACAAATCACATCGATCTTTATAAGGACAGTCAGTCACCAATGATTGTTTTTTTTCACTTTTTGTCTTTACATGATTGTTTCATGTTATTATGGACTTCCTTGAACCTGATACTATTGAGTTATAAGGAGGTGTAAAATTACTGTGTCAACTCTAATGTATGGTGGTTTACATAATCTGTGTCACAAGTACACTATCGTTTGCAGCGCAGTTGTTTATTTTTATATTGGTCTTGTTGGTGTGGGTATCTCGCATTTACAACTGCAGCAGCTTTTTTAACTTTTATTTGTTTTTTATTTTCACATTCTTTCCTATAATCAATGATATGGGATATTATTCATAAATTTTGGGACAGCGCAGTATTCTCCACTATTTAATTTAGAATAATAAGCTGTCAGATTAGTAAAACAGCAATATCAGAACCGGTTCAATCATACAGTTTGTAGTGTACATAGATTTGCAAAACAATGGGATAAAGGAATATTCCTGAACTATGTTATTATATTTGCAAACAAAATGAAGGTTTCCGATTTAGAATAATAAGCTGTCAGGTTAGTAAAACAGCGATATCAAAACCGATACAATCATACAGTTTGTAGTGTACATAGATTTGCAAAACAATGGGATAAAGGAATATTCCTGAACATTGTTTTTATCTCATGATTACTGTGAAATTGTGTAAATGCATCAATGCAGTGCATGTTATCTCAGCTTGCAGAGCTTGGATTCATTGAATGAGTTTACCAAAAAATGTAAATATTGCAGAACATACATATAGTTACATAGTAGGTGAGGTTGAAAAAAGACCATCAAGTCCAAATTATGTTTGTGAAACAACCTCATGCTACATAACTAAGCTCCATTTCATGCTGAATAAACTAAATTATTAATGTATCTTAAATAGATTATACTCCAAAAGCATTTTAAATAAATTTGATTAAAAAAATTAAAAAATCTGATTTAAATCAAAGAAATCCCATTTTTTTAATTTTAATATTTTTTTTTTTTTTTTTTTTAAACATTGACTCTTATCCACCCTGATGACAACCATGGCTGCCCTCATTGGAGAAATAAATTGTAGACATAAACAAACAGGAAGTGTGTTTATTGTTTAGGATTTCCAAGTAAAAGTAAAGGGAGAATAAAAAAAGACTGAAAATAAGAAAATGCAGCCACCTCATCTAAAGACTGATAGTCTGCTGTGTGTTACATCTTTAGTTTTTGGGTTTAAATACACTTTAACATAAAAATCTTTAAATTACTTTTTTATCAATAAGCAAAAGAAACCAGCAGCATGAAACTCTTGTGATAATCACAAATAAAGTTGTGCTGTGCCGATCTGTCACACTTCACCCACACCCAAAATTGAAAATGACATTTTGAGTGGGAAGCTGTGCTATAACTCACTTACCAACTTCCTACATTTCTGTATGACACCAACAACCAGAATTTCCTGCTGTATCACCATCCACCCTCATAACAGAGGTGACCCCGTGTGACATCTGCATGCATACATTCCAGTGTGCAGTTGGGTGGAACTGAACATCCCAGGAGGAGATTTTGCCATTGGATTCCCTTAACTTCTTCAGATCCACACTATAGCCGAATGACGGCTACAGCGCGGACCTGCTTTGCCGGGAGTACGTCTATTGACGTCCTCCCATGCCCGAGCGGCCTGCGTGCCTCCTGCAAGGCACGCGCGTCGCGCTCTGTCATCAGCGAGTCTATGAGACTCGCTGAATCATAGATCGGAGTGAGGGGTCGATCCTGACCCCTTATCACGTGATCAGCTGTCAGCCAATGACAGCTGATCATGTGATGTAAACAGAGCCGGTAATCGGCTATTTTTTCTCCTCGCGCTAATAGCGTGAGGAGAAAAAAAAGCCGGTCACCGGCGGCCGTGAATCAGTCCCGATCACGGTGTGCTGCTGCCAGCTCCTCAGTGCCCACTTATGCCACCTGCCAGTGACACCTAGCAGTAGACAACAGTGCCGCCTACCAGTGCCCACCAGCACCACCCATCAGTGCCCACAGTGACGCCCATCAGTGCCACCCATCAGTGCCTCATCAACAGTGCTGCCCATCAGTGCCACCTATCAGTGCCCATCAGTGTCACCTACCAGTGCCCATCAGTGCCGCCCATCAGTGCCACCTATCAGGGCCTATCAGTGCCATCTATCAGTGGTACCTATCAGTGCCACCCATCAAGGCCCATCAGTTCCATCTTATCAGTAGCCATCAGTGCCGCCTTATCTGTGCCCATCAGTACCGCCTTATCTGTCTCTATCAGTGCCGCCTTAACTGTGCCTATCAGTGCCCACCAGTGCCGCCTCATTAGCGCATATCAATGAAGGAGAAAAATTACCTGTTTTCAAAATTTTATAACAAACTATGAAACATGAATTTATTTATTTTTTTAATTTTCCATTTTTTTGGTTTGTTTAGCAAAAAATAAAAATCTCAGCTGTGATTAAATACCACCAAACGAAAGCTCTATTTGTGTGAAAAAAATGATACAAATTTAATTTGGGTACAGTGTTGTATGACCGCGCAATTGTCATTCAAAGAGCGTCAGCGCTGAAAGCTGAAAATTGGTCTGGGCGGGGAGGAGGGGGGTTTAAGGGCCCAGTAAGCAAGTGGTTAAGCTGGCCATACACCAGTAGATTTTTGAATCAACGTTCAAATGAACATTCATAAGAAGATTCCTAATACAATCGATGACTTGATGAATGTCGTTCAAAAGTACTTCAAAGTTCCACTGGCTTTTAAAATTTGATTTTGGAACTCATGGACTTTACTGAACAAAAACTACATTGACCTAGTTTAAGAAAAAAAATCTCCATCCTGCTCCTTTCGAATTTTTCTCAAACAAACAGCGATTTGATCCCACTAACAATTAGAATATTGAACAAATGTTCAAAATTTCAAACAAACTTCTAATAGCGCACAGTGCCGGATTAAACTCTGTAGAGGCCCCTAGGCAGTTGAAACCTTGGGGCCCCCCTTGCAGGATTCTGGAGGTTTCTCATGCATGCGTTGTAATGGGTTAACATTGAACTAAGTAGTGTGCAGGTCGGCCACTAGATGGCGATGACCATCACTACTGTACATTGCACGTGTGTAGGTTGCACCAATCTTTTTTACAAGCTGGCCATACATGCTGTTAAGCTTGGATAGAGAAATCAAATCCGACGGACAATTCGATCGTGTGTGGGCTCCATTGGACTTTTGCTGTCCAAAAATCTGACGGACTTTAGAAAAAGAACATGTTTCAAATTTTTCCGATGGATTTGAGTCCGGTCAAAAAATCAGTTTGTGTGTATGCTAGTCCGACGGACAAAAACCGATGCTAGGGCAGCTATTGGCTACTGGCTATGAACTTCCTTATTCTAGTCCGGTCATACGTCATCACGTTCGAATCCGTCGGACTTTGGTGTGATTGTGTGTTGCCAAGTTCGTTCACTCGTAAAGTCCATCGGAACTCCGCCGAAAGTCCGTCGGGAAGACCGCCGGACCTAGTCCGTCGAAAAGTCCGGTCGTGTGTACGCGGCATAAGAAATGCCGTTGGCTCTCGTTTTCCTTTTTTTTATGTATGTATATTAAAAAACTTTAATATAAAAAATTTATTGAAAAAAAAAATGAAGAAAATCCAACGAACAATTGTTTACATTATTCCGTGTCCTCTTCTTATGTTGAAAACGAGAATGCCTAAAATGCCAAAAATTCTCAGAGGACAACATCTCACATACCTAGCAACAGTCTATGGGCCCTTTTACATAAGCTGTCCAATCAGGTCCACCTGTCAGTTTTTCAGGTGGACCTGATCGGACCTTGCAGTCTCCGCTATGGAGCGGTGGATGTCAGTGGACACGTGTCCGCTGACATCCGCCGCTATCCGATTCATCCTGCCTGCAAAATCCAGTTGGATGGTGGTTCTATTTTTTATCCGTCTGGCGGATCAGATAGGATCGGATGAAAACGGACAGGCGGTGCGTTTCCATCCAATTTCCCCATAGAGGAGAGCAGGACTGTGTCCGCTCTGCACAGCGGAGTGGACAGGACCTGTCATCCGCCTGCTCAGCGGGGATCAGCGGAGGGATCCCCTGCTGATCATGTGAAATCCATTGCACAGACTGTCAGAGGCACCTGTGTGAAAGGGGCATTTGTCTAGTTTATGGTCAAGCCTTGCTGCAGATCATGCATTCGATTTTTATAGGGTGCATACTGTACTAATTAACCACTTCAATACCGGGGCACTTTCCCCCTTCCTGCCCAGGACAATTTTCAGCTTTAAGCGCTGTCGCACTTTGAATGCAACACTGTACGAAAAACTAAATTTTTATAATTTTTTCACACAAATAGAGCTTTCTTTTGGTGGTATTTGATCACCTCTGCGGTTTTTATTTTTTGCGCTTTAAACAAATTTTTGAAAAAAAAAATAGGTGGCACTGGATAGGCAGCACTGATGAGGAGCTACATGACTGAGTGGCATCTGAAGGGCACTGACAGGCAATTCTGATGGGGCACTGATTGGCACTTTTCAGGGCACTGATTGGCACTGTTGTGGGCAATGATTGTTAGTTTTTATGGGCACTGGCAGGCATTTATTATGGGCACAGGCTGGCAGGTGATGGGCATATCTGATGGGGGCTGCACTGATAATCAGCACAGACCCCCCCCCCCCCCGACAGGGAGAGCTGCCGATTGGCAGCGTGAACTGAGGAAATCGGTTTACCCGCACTTCCTGGTTCACGCGATAGTATTAATAATAAATGAATGTGGCAAATAGTGCGATGAATAAATAATAAAATAAATATAATCCATGCTGATGTGATAATCCCAAGTGTGAATAAAAATACTTCAAGTTACATTTAAAATGCAACAACTCAATATATAAAATTATATATATATAAGTAAATGTGCTCCAAATAAATAGATGGATATATAAATAAATATTTAATGTGCTCCAAATAGAATAAATTATTAATTAATGTGCTCCAAATAGTGTTCCAAAAACAACTCAGTGCTTGCTAAACAAATACTTTAAAATGTTCTTTATAGATACCAGCAGATAATTCATGAATATCCTAAAACGATGCAGGTTTGGCCCTATACACTGACCAATTAAGGATTGGTTAATTAGTGCTGCTCCGCTGGCCGCAATGAATTAAAGCTAATGAATACACTGGCAAATCAGTGCATCAACAATAAATGTTCTAAGTATATAATGGAATACCTGGAAAAAAGATATGAACGGGAAAAATAAAAATAGATAAAGACTTCCCTTAGATCCCATAGATGTGCTTTATAGGGTGATTTGTCTTCATATAATTCTTCCCAGTGTCTTGCTCCGATTAAACATGTAAAGAGAAATGACACAGAAACAACACCATTGCGCAGCGCTTTTAACCAAGGTTTTCAACAGATGCCTAAATATTAGCACTCACATTTACCCAGTGGGTCAGGCGCATATAGTATCGCTAACGGTCAGGCTCAATAGACGGGGCTGTCAGCCCTTCTCCTCCTCACTGTGCTCGTAGCGTCACTAGGGCTCCTCCTCCCGACGCGTTGTGTCACAGGTCACGTGACTTTCCCTTGAGATTCCTGTGTAAATGTAAATGACAGTGGCAGTGAAGGGGTTAACCAGGAGGTGGCAGTGTAGGGGTTAAGTGTGTCTTAGGGGCATGTTGCTAACTGTGGGGGGGGGGGGGGGGGGCGTGGCTGTGTTTTACACATCACTGATCTCTGCTTCAATCACAGGGAGCAGAGATCAGTGACACTGTTGCTAGGCAGAATGCAGAGATGCTTGTTTAATTTAGCATCTCCCCGTTCTTCCTCCCCATGAGACGATCGCGGGTATCCCCGTGGCGATCGAGCCCGCGGGACCCGCGATCCAACTCACGGAGGTCCCGACCGGTGCACGCAATGGCATGGCGGCAGATTTAAAGTGTTTGCGCGCATGCGCAATGGCACCCGTGGACGTGCGCCAAGGAGCCCAGGGCTCCGATTACTGGCAGGATCTTCATGACATTGCCCCCCTCCAAGGGGCAGCCTCTGGATGCCCCTTCGGGCAAACTTCTCAGGAAGGGCTCTCTTGAAAGATTGAACCAGACTCTTAGCGTGGACATTGGACTCGGGCTCCCAAGAATTCTCTTCCGGACCATAGCCCTTCCATTTGATTAAAACTGGTTCTGATTTCTCCTCTTCCTAAAGTTTAGGATGGCCTCCACTTCGAACTCTTCCTCACCGTCTATTAGGACCGGGTCAGGAGGGACAGTCCTTCGGTTTGGAAATGGGTTGGGAGTGGAGGGCTTCAATAAGGACACATGGAACACTGGGTGAACTTTTAGTGACTTCGGGAGTTCCAGCTCGTAGGCCACTTCATTGATTTTCCTTCTAACTGGGAAGGGTCCTAAGAACTTGGGACCCAGTTTTTTTTGAAGGACATGCCATCTTCAAGTTCAACGTGGATAGCCACACTAATTTGCCAGGTACTAACACCAGTTCCCCTTGCCTCTTCCTGTCAAAAGTTGTTTTGTTGTGCTCCTGAGTTCTGGCCATGGTTTCCTGCAGAAGCTGGTTGTTGGTTGAGAAGAAGTCCATCTTTTCTTGAACTGCTGGCACGGTGCATTCAGGAAGGGAGTTGGGTAGGAATGAAGGGTGAAAACCATAATTGGCGAAAAAAGGGCGTCTGTTTGATGGCAGAGTGGATGGAATTGTTGTAGGCAAATTCCGCTACTGGTATCAGGGAGATTCAATCGTCCTGAGCAAAGGAGGAGAAACAGCGTAGGTATTGCTTCAGGGTCTGGTTCGTCCTTTCGGTTTGTCCATTGGACTGAGGATGATAGGCAGACGAAAAGGAAAGTTCAATATCTAGAGCCTTGCAGAGGGACTTCCAGAATCGAGAGGTGAACTGCACCCCTTGATCTAAAACTATGTTTGCTGGTACTCCATGGAACCTGATAACTTCCTTGATGAATACCTGTGCCGTTTCTGGGACTGAGGGGGTGCCCTTCATAGGAATAAAGTGTGCCATTTTTGACAGGTGATCAACTACCACAAAGATCGTGGTATGGTCTTCTGCCGGGGGTAGTACAACAATGAAGTCGATAGACAGCATCCTCCATGGTCGGTCTGGAACAGACAAGGGCTTGAGTAGGCCCCAGGCTTTGGTCCTATGGCTCTTGTTCCGGATGCATGTGGTGCAGGTGTCCATGAATCTCTTGCAGTCCTCCCGCAGTTGAGGCCACCAAAAGGTACGTTGTACCAAATCGGTGGTCTTGGTGACACCAAAGTGCCCGGCAAGCGCGTGGTCATGGCACAGTTCCAGGACGGTTACCCGTAGGCTCTCAGGGATGAAGATCTTATCTTCGTGCCACAGTAGCCCGTCTCTGGTTTGTAATCTGGGCTCGGAACTGGGTGTTTACCCCATGGAGGCTTGTCTGAGTCGGGAGAGTAGGTCTTCCTGAAGCAGGAGGAAATTCCCGGGAGCGAGAATAGTATCCGGAGGGGAATCTTCCTTGAATTTGTGGAACATCCGTGAAAGGGCATCTGGTTTTATGTTCTTGGAACCTGGACGGTAAGTTACATGAAAGGTGAATCGGGAGAAAAAGAGTGCTCATCTGGCTTGTCTAGGTTTCCGCCTTTTTGCGGATTTCAAGTACTCTAGGTTCTTGTGTGGTCAGTAAATATTAGAATTGGGTGAGGGGCTCCTTCCAGTAAATAACGCCATTCTTCCAAAGCAGATTTAATTGCCAACAATTCTCGGTCTCCGACGTCGTAGTTCTTCTCGGCTGTGGATAATTTGCGTGAGAAGAAGGCTACGGGGTGGAGCAGGGCCTTAGCTCCTTGCCTTTGGGACAATATTGCCCCTACGGCAATTTCAGATGCATCCACTTCTAGGACAAATGGCAAGGAGGAATCCGGGTGCCTTAGGATAGGAGCTGTGGTGAAGAGTCCTTTAAGGGTTTCAAAGGCCCCTTGGGCCTCGGAGGAGAAAAGAAGCACCTGGAATGCATCCACAAACGCACCGGAACGCATTAACCACTTGCCGACTACTGCACGCCTATACGTCGGCACAATGGCAGCGGTGGGCAAATAGGCGTACCTGTACTTCCCCTTTAATTGGCGGAGCTATCGGCATTTCCCTGTTCTGCCTAGTGACATGACAGAGATCACTGCTTCCTGTCATCTGGAGCAGTGATCGCTGTCATGTGAGTGGTAGCCCACCCCCCCCACAGTTAGAATCACTCCCTAGGACACAGTTAACCGCTTCATCGCCCCTAGTGGTTAACCCCTTCCCTGCTGGTGTCATTTACACAGTAATCAGTGCATTTTTATAGCACTGATCGCTGTATAAATGACAATGGTCCCAAAATAGTGTCAAAAGTGTCCGATGTGTCCACCATAATGTCACAGTCACGATAAAAATCGCAGATCGCCGCCATTACTAATTAAAAAATAATAATAATAATAAAAATGCCACAAAACTATCCCCTATTTTGTAGACGCTATAACTTTTTGCGCAAACCAATCAATATACGCTTATTGTGATTTTCTTTTACCAAAAATATGGAGAAGAATATGTATCGGCCTTTAACTGAGGAAAAAAAAAGTTTTTTTATATATTTTTTGGGGGATGTTTATTAAAGCAAAAAGTTAAAAATAATGTGTTTTTTTTCAAAATTGTTGCAATTTTTTTGTTTATAGCGCAAAAAATAAAAACCGCAGAGGTGATCAAATTCCACCAAAAGAAAGCTCTATTTGTGGGAAAAAAAGAATGTCAATTTTGTTTTGGTGCAATGTCGCACGACTGCGCAATTGTCATTTAAAGCGGCGCAGTGCCGAATCACAAAAAACGCTCTTGTCTTTGGCCAGCCAAATGGTCCGGGGCTTAAGTGGTTAAAGTGGTAAGTGGGGGATGTTGTTGCGCCTTTAATAGTGAAAATAGCTGCCAACACTACAATCAGACTAATTGTGAAAGGATAAATGTAAAATAAAGTGTAGCGCTTAACGTGTCTCTGTACAGTAATGGGTACTAAAGAATAGAATTCTGTGTCCACTGAAAAATAACGTAAGTGATAAAAATAAAGTGACTAATTGGATCACCTATGGGAAGGGGATGTTCCAATATGATAAACACACATATAATAATATTGAAACTAAACTCAATATGTTTACAGTACAAACATGTATGAATGTGCTCAAATGTAGGTTGATAAACAAATTGTGACCAAAAGATCATATAAAAACAACCTATATGAGTGCTCATAGAACAGGAGAGTCTATGAACAGTGACAATTATATATATATCAGGGAGCATAAGATATTATATAAATCACAAAATGAGCATAATAACACCCAAATGCCGTTCCTAGAGAACTATATTGAGTGATTAGAACAAGAACTCACTCAAACAATATCTGACTGTCCCAATTCACATTTAACCACTTGCCTACTGTGCACTTAAACACCCTTCCTGCCCAGACCAATTTTCAGCTTTCAGCGCTCTCGCACTTTCAGTGACAATGCTGTAACCAAATAAATTTTTTTTCATTTTGTTCACACAAATAGAGCTTTAGTTTGGTGGTATTTATTTGCGACTCTGTTTTTTATTTTTTGCGATATAAGCGAAAACATAGCGGAAATTTTGAAAAAAAAAAACAATATTTTCTCCTTTCTTTTTTAAAAGAAATCCAATAAAATCAAATTTTGTCATAACTTTAAGCCAAAATGTATTCTGCTACATGTTTTTTGTAAAAAAAAATCCGTTAAGTGTATAATAATTGGTTCGCGTGATCACAGACATATGTACGCAAATGATCATGTAAAAGGGGTGTGCAGGTGATCACGGACATATGTGTGCAGATAATCATTGGCACATGTTATTTTACTGGGACATGTGTTTTCATTATTTGGGGACATGTGTGTGTTTTGGGGACATGTGTGTTTTACTGTGGGGACATGTGTGTTTTACTATGGGGACATGTGTGTTTTACTGTGGGGACATGTGTGTTTTACTGTGGGGACATGTGTGTTTTACTGTGGGGACACTAGACAGGTGATCAGTGAGTAAAAGCTGTAAAAAAGCTAATACTCACTGATCACCAGCCGGCTGCAGCGATCCGCTCTCCTCTCCTCACCGACGACTTCCGTGTGAGGAGAGGAGAGCCGATTGCCTAGCAACCGGCTGTTTGTGTACATCACATGACGGCTGTGATTCGACACGGCCATCATGTGATCAGGAGGGCCAATCACCGAGCCCTCCTGCCGATCCGAGATGCGCCGTGTCCGGGTGACACGGCCGCATCGGGATCGCGCCGTTGCGCGGGCACGCGCGCGCGCGATCCCTCTACTTCTGAAGGACGTTCCGGAACGTCCATTCAGAAGTAGACGGCTCCCACCCGGCCATATATGTACATTGGCCGGGTGGGAAGTGGTTAAGGAATATTGATGTCCATATTATAAAGGCAATTCACGTATGTCAAACTGTTGCTCAGAACTCAGTATGCAATCAAGATAAAATTCAGATACTATGTCCTCTCTCGTTCGGACGGCATCATGAACATTAAGGAACTTGGGATATTCAAGTGCGCTTACCGTGTAGGGTGGACCCACTGACCAATGGTAGGGGGTCAAACAGGCGTAGTAGGCTACCACCAGGTGCCTAGGAAATAGGATCAATCGGTAGAGATGGAGACTGGATCAAACCAAGACTGTCGTCTTAGTTGGTACTCACTAGGGATGAGCCGAACACCCCCGGGTTCGGTTCGAACCAGAACCTTCGAACGGACCGAAAGTTCGCGCGAATTTTCGAACCCTATACGTTATAATGGACGCGAACGTTCGAAATCAAAAGTGCTAATTACAACGGCCAATATGCATGTTAATGTCATAAAACAGGTTTGGGGACCCGGGTCCTGCCCCAGGGGACATATATCAATGCAAAAACAACATTTAAAAACTAACGGTTTTTCGGGAGCAGTCATTTTAATGATGCATAAAGTGAAAAAAAAAAAGTGAAATTTTCCTTTAAATATGGTACCTGGGGGGTGTCTAAAGTATGCCTGTGAAGTGGCATGTGTTTCCCGTGTTTAGAACTGTCCTTGCACAAAATGACATTTGTAAAGGAAAAAAAGAAGCCATTTAAAACCACTTGCGGCTTTAGGTTTGTTCTTAAGTAGAATCTGAACAGGTACATTATGAAGTGTAGCTCCATCCCAAAAAAATCTATTTTTAAGCTTTTTGGAGAACATAGGGAGGGGTTATCACCCCTGTAACATTTGCTGTCTTTGCACATCTGTTCAGAACATGTCACCTCACTTTCCGTCCCAATGACAAATGTTTTTGGAAAAGTGGGGTTTTAATTGAAACAAGGATTGGTGATAAAGTATCAGTAGAAAGGAGATACCTTTTTCCCAAATTAAATCTAACAGGATAGAATTTCCCTTCCTAGGGGTAGATTTCCTCTCACTTCCTGTTTTCTCTTTCCATTTGCAAGTAGGAGTCGTTTGTAAGTTGGATGTTTGAAAGTAGGGGCCTGGCGTATATACTCTGCAGAAATTTGCCCTATTAGATGTTGGTGTAGCCACAAGACTGGTGGGCACAGGAATGGGCCCTGCTATGAGTTAATAGATCAAGATTTGTAATTGCATGCACCTGTTGAACAGGGCAGAAAAATTGGGGGTGGTGGTGGTGGTGGACGGTGTTGCCACAAGACTGTAAGCTCTCACAGTTACTCTTGGTGGGCGCAGGAATGGGCCCTGCTGTGAGTTATTAGATCAAGATTTGTAATTGCAAGCACCTGATGAACAGGGCAGAAAAATTGGGCCTTTGGCGGTGGTGGTGGACGGTGTTGCCACAAGACTGTAAGCTCTCACAGTTACTCTTGGTGGGCGCAGGAATGGGCCCTGCTGTGAGTTATTAGATCAAGATTTGTAATTGCAAGCACCTGATGAACAGGGCAGAAAAATTGGGCCTTTGGCGGTGGTGGTGGACGGTGTTGCCACAAGACTGTAAGCTCTCACAGTTACTCTTGGTGGGCGCAGGAATGGGCCCTGCTGTGAGTTATTAGATCAAGATTTGTAATCGCAAGCACCTGATGAACAGGGCAGAAAAATTGGGCCTTTGGCGGTGGTGGTGGACGGTGTTGCCACAAGACTGTAGGCCCTCACAGTTACTCTTGGTGGGCGCAGGAATGGGCCCTGTTGTGAGTTATTAGATCAAGATTTGTAATTGCAAGCACCTGATGAACAGGGCAGAAAAATTGGGCCTTTGGCGGTGGTGGTGGACGGTGTTGCCACAAGACTGCAGGCCCTCATAGTTACTCTTGGTGGGCGCAGGAATGGGCCCTGCTGTGAACTATTAGATCAAGATTTGTAATTACCCGCCCCTGTTAAACAGGGGCTGAAAAATTGTGCCTTAGGCACTGGTGCTGGTGCCACAACACTGCAACCCCTCACAGAGACTGTACTTGGAGTACAGCAGTCACACGTGTTGCGAAGCATTTTTTTTAAATAATTGTAAGTACCCGCCCCTGTTAAACAGGGGCTGAAAAATTGTGCCTTAGGCACTGGTGCTGGTGCCACAACACTGCAACCCGGCCCTCACAGATACTGTACTTGGAGCACAGCAGTCACACGTGTTGCGAAGCATTTTTTTAAAAAATTGTAAGTACACGCCCCTGTTAAACAGGGGCTGAAAAATTGTGCCTTAGGCACTGGTGCTGGTGCCACAACACTGCAACCCGGCCCTCACAGATACTGTACTTGGAGCACAGCAGTCACACGTGTTGCGAAGCATTTTTTTAAAAAATTGTAAGTACCCGCCCCTGTTAAACAGGGGCTGAAAAATTGTGCCTTAGGCACTGGTGCTGGTGCCACAACACTGCAACCCGGCCCTCACAGATACTGTACTTGGAGCACAGCAGTCACACGTGTTGCGAAGCATTTTTTTAAAAAAATTGTAAGTACCCGCCCCTGTTAAACAGGGGCTGAAAAATTGTGCCTTAGGCACTGGTGCTGGTGCCACAACACTGCAACACGGCCCTCACAGAGACTGTACTTGGAGCACAGCAGTCACACGTGTTGCGAAGCATTTTTTTAAAAAATTGTAAGTACACGCCCCTGTTAAACAGGGGCTGAAAAATTGTGCCTTAGGCACTGGTGTGGTGGCATGGATCATTGAGGAGGAGGAAGAGGATAGTCAGTGAACATAAGAGGACAGTCACTCAGCATCAGCATAGGCAGTCTTGAAGGGATGTGACATTAAAAATTATTCGGTTATATCCGCCTCAGGTGCCTGGTAGCTGGTGGTGATCCAAGACTGATTCATTTTGATGAATGTCAGTCGATCAACCGAGGCGGTGGACAGGCGCACCCTATGATCAGTCACAAATCCTCCAGCAGCACTGAATGTGCGTTCGGAAAGAACGCTGGAGGCAGGACAGGCCAGTAGCTCAATTGCATACTGTGCAAGCTCTGGCCAGTGATCCATCCTCAGGACCCAGTAAGCCAGAGGATTTTCGGTGGGAAAGGTGTCCAAGTCTGACCTTGCCCCAAGGTATTCCTGCACCATGTATATCAGACGCTGGCGATGGTTGCTGGAACCGATCATACCTTGGGGCTGCGGACTAAAAAATTGTCTGAACGCATCGGTCAGACGTCCACCTTCCCCACCGCTCCTTCTGCCACTGACCGAAGCCTCAGCAACTCGTCGCCCAGGACCAGGAGTTTGTAGCCTCCCAGTTTCTGGGAACGCGTTGCACAGACCTTTCTGCAAGGCCTCCCTGAGATGTCTCATCCTCTGCTCCCTCTGCGACGGCAAGATAAGGTCCGCAACCTTACCCTTGTACCGCGGATCAAGGAGAGTGGCCAGCCAGTAATGGTCCCTCTCCTTGATCCGAAGAACACGAGGATCCTTCCGCAGGCTTTGCAGGATCAGGGAGGCCATGCAGCGTAGGTTAGCTGAGGCATTCGGTCCGGAGTCTTCTGGGTCACTGAGGATGACATGATCGCCAGCCACCTCCTCCCAGCCACGTACAAGTCCACTGGTTTGTTGGGACTGTACATCATCCCTAAAAGACTGCTGCTGCTGATGCTGAGTGCCAGGCTCCACCTCCATGCTCACACAATCCTCCTCCTCCTCCTCCCTCCTCATCCTCTTCCTGTGTGATGGGTGGGACAGAAGGAACACTGTCCGGATAAAGGGGGCCTTGAGAGGCAAGGAAGTCCTCCTCTTCCTGCCTCTGTTCTGCCTCAAGTGCCCTGTCCATTATCCCACGCAGCGTATGCTCCAACAGGTGGACAAGAGGGACAGTGTCACTGATGCATGCACTGTCACTGCTCACCATCCTCGTGGCCTCCTCAAATGGTGAGAGGACAGTGCATGCATCCCTGATCATGCTCCACTGACGTGGGGAAAAAAAACCAAGCTCCCCTGACCCTGTCCTGGTGCCGTAGTCGCAAAGGTACTCATTGATGGCCCTCTGCTGCGTGTGCAGTCGCTGCAGCATGGCCAACGTTGAGTTCCACCTGGTGGGCATGTCACATATTAGGCGGTTCTTGGGCAGGTTCAGCTCCTTTTGCAGCTCAGTCAGCCGAGCACTGGCATTATAAGATCGGCGGAAATGCACACAGACTTTCCTGGCCTGCCTCAGGACATCCTGTAAGCCTGGGAACCTGCCCAAGAACCGCTGCACCACCAGGTTGAGGACGTGAGCCATGCAGGGCACATGGGTGAGCTGCCCCTGTCGCAGGGCGGAGAGGAGGTTGGTGCCATTGTCAGAAACGACCATTCCTGGCTTAAGCTGACGTGGCGTCAACCACCTCTCGGCCTGCCCCTGCAGAGCTGCCAGAACCTCTGGCCCAGTGTGGCTCCTGTCCCCCAAACACACCAGCGCAAGCACGGCATGGCATCTTTTTGCCTGCGTACTTGCGTAGCCCCTTGTACGCCTACGGAGCACCGCTGGTTCCAAGGACAGAGCACTGGAGGAAGAAGAAGAGGAGGGGGTGGAGGAGAGAGGTGTGTCACAACCAGTAGCAGTAGTCGCGTTTTGGAGGCGTGGTGGCGGAACAACCTCCAACACTACTGCACCTTGTCCTGCATCCCTCCCAGCTGCCAATAGAGTGACCCAATGGGCCGTGAAAGAAAGGTACCGTCCCTGTCCATGCCTGCTGGACCATGAGTCAGCGGTAATATGCACCTTACCGCTGACCGCCCTGTCCAGCGAGGCATGGACATTGCCCTCCACATGCCGGTAGAGAGACGGAATCGCCTTCCGCGAGAAAAAGTGGCGTTTGGGAACCTGCCACTGAGGAACCGCACATTGAACAAACTCACGGAAGGGGGCCGAGTCTACCAACTGAAAAGGCAGCAGTTGAAGTGCTAGCAATTTAGCAAGGCTAGCATTCAACCGCTGGGCATGTGGATGGCTGGGAGTGTACTTCTTTCTACGGTCCAGCAGCTGGGGCAGGGAAATTTGCCTGCTGCAATCGGACGTCGGTGTACTGCAAGTACTTGGTTGTGACACACCGAATTCTACACCTTCAGTCCTCTCAGAGCAGCTTTCAGAGAGGACTGAAGGTGTAGTGGGGATGGAGATCCCAGCTGAGGAGGAGCAAGGAGAGGTCCGCTTAGTTCTTTGGTGTGGGTCTTTTATGTGTGCCTGCCAACGAGCTGCATGGCAGGTCGCCATATGTCTGGTCATGCTTGTGGTGCCCAAGCGGCTGATGTTTTGGCCACGCGAGATACGCTTGAGACAAATATTGCAAATAGCAGTGGTGCGATCTGCTGCACTCGTCTCAAAAAAGGCCCACACCAAAGAACTTTTCTGATAACGTGCAGAGGCAGCGCCCTGCACAGGCGGAGCTCTGCGGTGTTGTACAGTTGCTGTGCTGGCCTCTACCTGGCCTCCAGGGGGCATCCTGCCTCGTTGGACATGTGACGCCGCATCCTCCTCCTCCTCGTCCTCCTCCTCATCCTCTCTCCCTTGAGGCACCCACGTGGAGTCAGTGACCTCATCATCCCCTCCCTCTTCACCACTAGAGCAAACCTGGCAGTAAGCTGCAGCTGGTGGAACAGTACTGCCAGATTCCTCAAGCTGGGTATCGTCATCCGAGCCTTCGAATCGTTGGGCATCCTCCTGGAGCATGTACCCAACACTGTGCTCAAAGAGTTCGGGGGACTCCTCAGGAGGACATGGTGGGTCTAGGGAAGGGGTGGCTGATGATGCTCTGTCAGTACCCTGAGCCTGGGTGAGAGAGGATGAGGAGGATGAGGAGGGCTTGGTCATCCATTCTACCAAGCCTTCAGCATGATGCGGCTCCACATGTCCAGCTGCCGAAAACAAAGACGCGCGTGTCCCATGGCCACGTGCTGATGACGATGCACGACCACGTCCACGTCCACGGCCACGTCCACTAGAAACAGAGCCTGCCTGCCCTGTGTTCTTGGCTCTGCACGCTCTGCCTCCCCTTGGCGGTCTTCCAGCCATTGTAGTCGGTAGTCCTGTGGGTGCTGCTGAGAAGAAAATATAGGAGCTCTGTGTGATGCCACTAACACACTAGAAGTCCTATGGGTGCTTCTGCAAAGAAAATAGAGGAGCTCTGTGTGATGCCACTAACACACTAGAAGTCCTGTGGGTGCTGCTGAGAAGAATATATAGGAGCTCTGTGTGATGCCACTAACACACTAGAAGTCCTATGGGTGCTTCTGCAAAGAAAATAGAGGAGCTCTGTGTGATGCCACTAACACACTAGAAGTCCTGTGGGTGCTTATGCAAAGAAAATAGAGGAGCTCTGTGTGATGCCACTAACACACTAGAAGTCCTGTGGGTGCTTATGCAAAGAAAATAGAGGAGCTCTGTGTGATGCCACTAACACAATAGAAGTCCTGTGGGTGCTTCTGCAAAGAAAATAGAGGAGCTCTGTGTGATGCCACTAACACACTAGAAGTCCTGTGGGTGCTTCTGCAAAGAAAATAGAGGAGCTCTGTGTGATGCCACTAACACACTAGAAGTCCTGTGGGTGCTGCTGAGAAGAATATATAGGAGCTCTGTGTGATGCCACTAACACACTAGAAGTCCTATGGGTGCTTCTGCAAAGAAAATAGAGGAGCTCTGTGTGATGGGACTAACACACTTCAAGTCCTATAGGTGCTTCTGGGAAGAAAATAAAGGTCTGTGTGATGGGACTAACACACTTCAAGTCCTATAGTTGCTTCTGGGAACAAAATATAGCTCTGTGTGTGTGATGGGACTAACACACTTCAAGTCCTATAGGTGCTTCTGGGAACAAAATATAGCTCTGTGTGTGTGATGGGACTAACACACTTCAAGTCCTATAGGTGCTTCTGGAACAAAATATAGCTCTGTGTGTGTGATGGGACTAACACACTTCAAGTCCTATAGGTGCTTCTGGGAAGAAAATATAGCTCTGTGTGTGTAATGGGACTAACACACTTCAAGTCCTATAGGTGCTTCTGGGAACAAAATATATCTCTGTGTGTGTGATGGGACTAACACACTTCAAGTCCTATAGGTGCTTCTGGGAACAAAATATAGCTCTGTGTGTGTGATGGGACTAACACACTTCAAGTCCTATAGGTGCTTCTGGGAACAAAATATAGCTCTGTGTGTGTGATGGGACTAACACACTTCAAGTCCTATAGGTGCTTCTGGGAACAAAATATAGCTCTGTGTGTGTGATGGGACTAACACACTTCAAGTCCTATAGGTGCTTCTGGGAAGAAAATATAGCTCTGTGTGTGTGATGGGACTAACACACTTCAAGTCCTATAGGTCTTCTGGGAACAAAATATAGCTCTGTGTGTGTGATGGGACTAACACACTTCAAGTCCTATAGGTGCTTCTGGGAACAAAATATAGCTCTGTGTGTGTGATGGGACTAACACACTTCAAGTCCTATAGGTGCTTCTGGGAACAAAATATAGCTCTGTGTGTGTGATGGGACTAACACACTTCAAGTCCTATAGGTTCTTCTGGGAACAAAATATAGCTCTGTGTGTGTGATGGGACTAACACACTTCAAGTCCTATAGGTGCTTCTGGTAACAAAATATAGCTCTGTGTGTGTGATGGGACTAACACACTTCAAGTCCTATAGGTGCTTCTGGGAACAAAATATAGCTCTGTGTGTGTGATGGGACTAACACACTTCAAGTCCTATAGGTGCTTCTGGGAAGAAAATATAGCTCTGTGTGTGTAATGGGACTAACACACTTCAAGTCCTATAGGTGCTCTGGGAACAAAATATAGCTCTGTGTGTGTGATGGGACTAACACACTTCAAGTCCTATAGGTGCTTCTGGGAAGAAAATATAGCTCTGTGTGTGTGATGGGACTAACACACTTCAAGTCCTATAGGTTCTTCTGGGAACAAAATATAGCTCTGTGTGTGTGATGGGACCAACACACTTCAAGTCCTATAGGTGCTTCTGGGAAGAAAATATAGCTCTGTGTGTGTAATGGGACTAACACACTTCAAGTCCTATAGGTGCTTCTGGGAACAAAATATAGCTCTGTGTGTGTGATGGGACTAACACACTTCAAGTCCTATAGGTGCTTCTGGGAACAAAATATAGCTCTGTGTGTGTGATGGGACTAACACACTTCAAGTCCTATAGGTGCTTCTGGGAAGAAAATATAGCTCTGTGTGTGTAATGGGACTAACACACTTCAAGTCCTATAGGTGCCTCTGGGAACAAAATATAGCTCTGTGTGTGTGATGGGACTAACACACTTCAAGTCCTATAGGTGCTTCTGGGAAGAAAATATAGCTCTGTGTGTGTGATGGGACTAACACACTTCAAGTCCTATAGGTGCTTCTGGGAAGAAAATATAGCTCTGTGTGTGTGATGGGACTAACACACTTCAAGTCCTATAGGTGCTTCTGGGAACAAAATATAGCTCTGTGTGTGTGATGGGACTAACACACTTCAAGTCCTATAGGTGCTTCTGGGAACAAAATATAGCTCTGTGTGTGTGATGGGACTAACACACTTCAAGTCCTATAGGTGCTTCTGGGAACAAAATATATCTCTGTGTGTGTGATGGGACTAACACACTTCAAGTCCTATAGGTGCTTCTGGGAACAAAATATATCTCTGTGTGTGTGATGGGACTAACACACTTCAAGTCCTATAGGTGCTTCTGGGAACAAAATATAGCTCTGTGTGTGTGATGGGACTAACACACTTCAAGTCCTATAGGTGCTTCTGGGAACAAAATATAGCTCTGTGTGTGTGATGGGACTAACACACTTCAAGTCCTATAGGTGCTTCTGGGAACAAAATATATCTCTGTGTGTGTGATGGGACTAACACACTTCAAGTCCTATAGGTGCTTCTGGGAACAAAATATATCTCTGTGTGTGTGATGGGACTAACACACTTCAAGTCCTATAGGTGCTTCTGGGAACAAAATATAGCTCTGTGTGTGTGATGGGACTAACACACTTCAAGTCCTATAGGTGCTTCTGGGAACAAAATATAGCTCTGTGTGTGTGATGGGACTAACACACTTCAAGTCCTATAGGTGCTTCTGGGAACAAAATATAGCTCTGTGTGTGTGATGGGACTAACACACTTCAAGTCCTATAGGTGCTTCTGGGAAGAAAATATAGCTCTGTGTGTGTGATGGGACTAACACACTTCAAGTCCTATAGGTTCTTCTGGGAACAAAATATAGCTCTGTGTGTGTGATGGGACTAACACACTTCAAGTCCTATAGGTGCTTCTGGGAACAAAATATAGCTCTGTGTGTGTGATGGGACTAACACACTTCAAGTCCTATAGGTGCTTCTGGGAACAAAATATAGCTCTGTGTGTGTGATGGGACTAACACACTTCAAGTCCTATAGGTTCTTCTGGGAACAAAATATAGCTCTGTGTGTGTGATGGGACTAACACACTTCAAGTCCTATAGGTGCTTCTGGGAACAAAATATAGCTCTGTGTGTGTGATGGGACTAACACACTTCAAGTCCTATAGGTGCTTCTGGGAACAAAATATAGCTCTGTGTGTGTGATGGGACTAACACACTTCAAGTCCTATAGGTGCTTCTGGGAAGAAAATATAGCTCTGTGTGTGTAATGGGACTAACACACTTCAAGTCCTATAGGTGCCTCTGGGAACAAAATATAGCTCTGTGTGTGTGATGGGACTAACACACTTCAAGTCCTATAGGTGCTTCTGGGAAGAAAATATAGCTCTGTGTGTGTGATGGGACTAACACACTTCAAGTCCTATAGGTTCTTCTGGGAACAAAATATAGCTCTGTGTGTGTGATGGGACCAACACACTTCAAGTCCTATAGGTGCTTCTGGGAAGAAAATATAGCTCTGTGTGTGTAATGGGACTAACACACTTCAAGTCCTATAGGTGCTTCTGGGAACAAAATATAGCTCTGTGTGTGTGATGGGACTAACACACTTCAAGTCCTATAGGTGCTTCTGGGAACAAAATATAGCTCTGTGTGTGTGATGGGACTAACACACTTCAAGTCCTATAGGTGCTTCTGGGAAGAAAATATAGCTCTGTGTGTGTAATGGGACTAACACACTTCAAGTCCTATAGGTGCCTCTGGGAACAAAATATAGCTCTGTGTGTGTGATGGGACTAACACACTTCAAGTCCTATAGGTGCTTCTGGGAAGAAAATATAGCTCTGTGTGTGTGATGGGACTAACACACTTCAAGTCCTATAGGTGCTTCTGGGAAGAAAATATAGCTCTGTGTGTGTGATGGGACTAACACACTTCAAGTCCTATAGGTGCTTCTGGGAACAAAATATAGCTCTGTGTGTGTGATGGGACTAACACACTTCAAGTCCTATAGGTGCTTCTGGGAACAAAATATAGCTCTGTGTGTGTGATGGGACTAACACACTTCAAGTCCTATAGGTGCTTCTGGGAACAAAATATAGCTCTGTGTGTGTGATGGGACTAACACACTTCAAGTCCTATAGGTGCTTCTGGGAACAAAATATAGCTCTGTGTGTGTGATGGGACTAACACACTACAAGTCCTATAGGTGCTTCTGGGAACAAAATATAGGAGCTCTGCCTGCCTGCCACGAACACACTACAAGTCCTATAGGTGCTTCTGGGAACAAAATATAGGAGCTCTGCCTGCCTGCCACGAACACACTACAAGTCCTATAGGTGCTTCTGGTAACAAAATATAGGAGCTCTGCCTGCCTGCCACGAACACACTACAAGTCCTATAGGTGCTTCTGGTAACAAAATATAGGAGCTCTGCCTGCCTGCCACGAACACACTACAAGTCCTATAGGTGCTTCTGGTAACAAAATATAGGAGCTCTGCCTGCCTGCCACGAACACACTACAAGTCCTATAGGTGCTTCTGGTAACAAAATATAGGAGCTCTGCCTGCCTGCCACGAACACACTACAAGCCCCTCTTTCTCAATCAATCTTTGTAACTGAATCTATCTAACTCAATTTCTGTAAGTGAATCTCTACCTAACTAAATCGAGCAGAGTGTCACAGAATCAGCCTGCTCAATCTGCGCCGGAACAGCATGTGACCGGCGCAGACGGCGTGGCGGCCTTTTATAGGGGGGGGCGTGTACTACAGCCCCTGAGCTGTAATTGGCTACAGGCGTCCTGCCTGTAGCCAATTATGGCTCTTCGAGTTTCCGGGGCTGTGATTGGCCAAGCATGCGGGGTCACAGTGCATGCTTGGCCAATCATCAGCCAGCAATGCACTGCGCCGGCCGCGCCGGCCGCAATGCATTGCGGGGCCGCTCGCATCACACGAACGTGATGGGGGCGGCCAAAATAGTTCTGGGCTCGCCGAGCGAGCGAACGCCCGGTGCTCGATGCGAACGTGGGTTCGCATCGAGCACCGGGCCCATCCCTAGTACTCACCAACCGTATGGAGACACTAATCATAGATCTGGTAAGTTAGGTCATTCAATCATGGATGGTCGGTTTTCCTCAGTCAAAGTCGACATGGATCAAGGCAAAAAGAGAAAAAAAAAAGGAGAGGGACTCCCCATAGTGTAAAAGAAACCGTTGGCAGGGGTTTACATTTATTCAAGGAAAATACACTTCCATCGAGTAGATTTCATGAAGGGAAGTTACTCCATATAATTTTAAAATATCAAGTAAAAAAAACGCAGTAGGCAATATAGCTGGAGAAAAACACCCGACGCGTTTCGTCTGCAAAGACTTCTGCTGGGGTATGCTCCAGTATACTGCCGCTGCGTCATATATATAGCAAACATATCCACAAACTACTTACAGCACCTGTGACAATCTAGACAGCCACACTTCCGGTTTCACTAGCTGGACACTAGTCAATGAGACTAGTGGATAGCGCGACCACGCATGGCGTCGTCAATAGATGACGTCATTGCGCAGTCGCGGCGGACGTGACGTAGCGGTAGTGACATCAATAGCGGAAGCGGAAATGACCGCGTGGAACGCAAAACAGCGGCCATCAACGGAACTGACGGAGACGCAGCCACGTATAGTGCGGGAGCAATTGTGTTGGCGTGAAACGCGAACAACAAGTACTGTAACCAAACATGGTTGGTAACAAAATAAGGAATCGTTAAACCATTAACAGCCACAAGATGGCAGGATACTTAAAAAGTATATATAACCGGAGTCTGGCTATTTAGAGAAGACCAGAAAAACAAGTCACAAAATTTAAAATTACATATAAGTTAAATACAAGTGGTGATAATCTCAATTACATGATAAATGTTAACATTCAATACATATATTAACAGGCGAATAATACAGTATTGGCAATACGAACAATAGTAAGAGAACCAATATGATATAACTAGTATACAGTACGACTATGTATACTTTAAATTAGAAGGCCATTATTAACCTAATAAAAGATTATAATTTTAGATCGTAAATATTCCAAAAAGGAGCTGTAGCATATATCAAATTAACCAATAATCGCAGGTCAAATGTACAAACATGCAAAGAATGGTAATTCGTGATCAATAATAATAAGTGATGACCTAACTAATGTATAACAATATTGGTACTCTAGAAATAAAATAAAGATGAATAAGAGTCCCCCTCAGAAAGAGGTGTAAACTGGTGTAAAGTTATGTATATATGTATGAAATAAAAAAAAAATGAAAAGTGGAAGGCAACCTATTGCAACTAGACCAAAAAAACAGTGAGCCAAAAAACAGAAGGTCTGTGATGTATATTAGACAGAAAGATATCGCGAGTCTATAGTATATAATAAGTAATGATCAGTGAAAAATCACATTGATCGACGCATGAAAAAAATTGGCATTAAATCATACATGGTAACAATGAAAGAAAAAGAACGGAAAGAACATCGAATGGGGCTAAGAACGGTTGATGAAGGCGTTAATGTCCCACTCGATGTTCAAACCGTGCGGGCTGTAACATTTCATTTGGTGTATCCAAAATGTCTCCAACCTGGACACCCCTCTTATGCTCGACTCGCCTCTATAATGAGGTACAAATTTGTCAATAATTTGAAATCTAGAGCCTAGCGGATTTCGGTTGTGACATAGAAGGTAGTGTTTAGGGACGTTGTGGTTAGTGCGTCCCGCTTTTATTGCCGCCAGGTGTTCATTCACCCTTATAGCGAAGGTACGTATGGTCCGACCTATATATTGTTTCCCGCAAGGGCAGGTAATAAGATAAACAATATATTTGGTGTGGCAAGTCACGAAACATTTCATCTTATATTCCTTGTTTGTAATACTAGACCTGAAGATATCACATTTCACATTGCTTCCGGCAGGAATTGTTCACACATACATTGCACTTGCGGCAAGGATAAAAACCTTTTATGTCGTGAAAGAAAGATGGTGGGCTCGGTGAATCAATAACATTTGGTGCAATTTTGCCCCTCAAAGAGGGAGCTCCTCTATAAATGACTCCTGTATGATCCGGTAGGATCGGCCCTAAAATTTGATAATTTTTCAGAACCTTCCAGTGTCTAAAAAAAATCTCTTTGATTTTCTTATGTTGAACGGAAAAGTTTGTAAAGTTTGTAAATTCTTTTATTTGGTTGTTCAGCGGAAAAAACAAACTGTATGGTACAAATAACAGTACAACTTTTAACAGTCCAAACATATTTTCTACATAGTAAAGCACGAAAGTCATGTAACATTATATATTATGAACTCTGCCGAATCACTTCAGATAATGGTGTCTCCGTCATGTCCGTGATTTGGGTAATTATTAGAAAGGTGGTCTGCAAGGTGATCTAAAGGCTACCCATGTCGTTCTGCCTGAGGGGTGAGGTCAACACTGTAGGACCCCTTGTTTCCCTGAACGTGCAGACTCGTTTATCGAACAGTAAATTAGTAATTACAAGTGAAGTTATCGGCTATGTTTAGAGATAAAGGCTAAGAAATAGAAGAAGGAAGTAGGAAAAAAGGACAGGGGAGGATAACATAAAGGGGAAGAGGGGGGGGGGGTAGGTCAGGCCAACATTGCCCATACAGGGGAACGTATCTAATCACCTGGCTGTTGGTTGAATGAGTCAGGCGTTCATTCGGTTTCTGGAGTAATAGCATGGGTTATCTCATGTATATATTCCTGTGTACCGGTAAAGTATCTCCAGGGTCTCCATTTATGAGGTTTTTCTATTAATAATGACGTACGATCAACTAACGCTATTTTATAAATTTCATCATCAATAAGGGATGCTTCATAACCTTTGTCAAGGAACGTATTTTTGAGAGTATAAGCCTGTTGGAAGTAATCAGGGAGGTAAGAACAATTACGTCTGATGCGCAGAGAAAAAAAGGAACAAGAGGGGGTTTAGCCAACCTGACGGACTATCTCGGCACCTGAACAAACACGGATATTCCGTAATCAATATTTCATTGGTTTATTTAGAAAACATACAAAACAATATACAAATATACATCACAAAAAGTGAAGAACAAAAAGAAATTACTTACAACAGTTTGGCCATCGAGTATCGGATATACATTAGGACCTAAAAGATTCCATAATTATGTTTTACTTGCTGGTCAGTTGACGGTTGACGCGTTTCGCTTTTAGCTTCATCAGAACCGTAGTACAGCAATTTTTATATCTAAATATAGTTGTAAAACAAGAAAAATTGAGAATTATTCATCAATGGGCAAATAGTTGCTCCAATATGTCCCATCAGTAACATGACTACTACTGAGTGAGTACTGCTTAAATAGCCTATTTTCCCGCCGAAATCAGGGCGGAAATTAGTTTGAGTGTCATTTGAATCAGCTGGAGCTGAGGGGTTGGCCCGTCTAGGCAAGTGTTGGTCAGTTTCAAAGACTCAGCAAGTGGACATTAGTAATAGTGCATGCAAATACCAGATAGACCTGTTAAAACAGCTTCCATAAAGGCCGTGTCTACCTTCCAGAAAATTGCTTTTAAAAATGAAAATGTGAATTGCCACAAATTGAGTATCTTATAATCAATAGGGTATACCTAGAAGGTAGGCAATCTACTTACTAATTAGATCGCGGGCTAGACTGGTGATGATCATGTTACTGATGGGACATATTGGAGCAACTATTTGCCCATTGATGAATAATTCTCAATTTTTCTTGTTTTACAACTATATTTAGATATAAAAATTGCTGTACTATGGTTCTGATGAAGCTAAAAGCGAAACGCGTCAACCGTCAACTGACCAGCAAGTAAAACATAATTATGGAATCTTTTAGGTCCTAATGTATATCCGATACTCGATGGCCAAACTGTTCTTTTTGTTCTTCACTTTTTGTGATGTATATTTGTATATTGTTTTGTATGTTTTCTAAATAAACCAATGAAATATTGATTACGGAATATCCGTGTTTGTTCAGGTGCCGAGATAGTCCGTCAGGTTGGCTAAACCCCCTCTTGTTCCTTTTTTTCTCTGTATATTCCCTAGGACGAGGTACCACCCATAGCTTATCTTTATATTTTCGTTACGTCTGATGCGCATTAATTGGCTCCTAGGAACCGATTTCAGCCATGACGCATGATGACAGCTATCGACCGGGATGTAACCATTCCGGTCGATAGCTTTAAAGTAAGTCTTGGTGGTAATCTGGTCATCAGTTACAGCGATCTCCAAATCTAAAAAATGGATCGAAGAGGAGCTGGCCTCATAGGTGAGTTCAATCCCAATATTGTTGTCGTTTAACTTGGTCATGAACAAATCAAGCGATTCCGCAGAGCCTTTCCATAGGAGGAGGATGTCGTCGATGTATCTGGACCACAACACTAACTGTGGTGGGTCCAGCACATGGACGACATCCTCCTCCCACTTACCCATAAAGATATTAGCAAGGCTAGGGGCAAACTTCGCGCCTATAGCAACACCCTTTTTCTGTAGGTAGTAACTGCCCTCATACCAAAAATAATTATGCTTAGTAGCGTAATGCAACAAGTCCATTATAAACCTTTTCTGGGTATTAGAGATGGACTTATTTCTACCTAAAAAAATGTCAACTGCTTCTAGGCCCAAATTGTGTGGGATGCACGTATATAAGGACGTGACATCCGCAGTGACGAGTATAAGATCTTTGGAATAACTCACTTGCTGTAATTTCGAAATAGTGTCCCTAGTGTCCTTTAAGTAGGAAGGTATTAACTTAACGATGGGTTGGAGATAGAAGTCAATATACTTCCCTATTCGGGAAGTAATTGAGTCTGGTCCTCAAGAAAATTTATTAAGCTTGGTGGGGGGGACAAATTTTAAGCCTTAATCCATAACGGATTGTTCGGCTCTAGACAAAACGGCTTTACTTAAATTAAAGATTCCGCTGTTATTTATAACCTCTTTCTTTTTCCGGGCGCGCTCAAGTGGTTAAAGGCAGAAACACCGATCTATGCCTTCCTCTAGTAAAAGCCCCTCCCCCACTACACTGAAACACCAGCTAGGGACACATTTAACCCTTTGATCGCCCCTTCCCAGCCAGTGTGATTAGTACAGTGAAAGTGCATATTTATAGCACTGATTAGTGTCACTGTTAGGTGTCCGATTTGTCCGCTGCAATATCGCAGTCACTGATCGCCACCATTACTAGTAAAAAAATAAATAATAATATACCATATTTTGAAGGCTGTATAACTTTTGCGCAAACCAATCAATATACGCTTATTGGGATTTTTGTTTTTTTTTACCAACAATATGTAGCAGAATACACTTTGGCCTGAATTGATGAAGACATTTTTTTTTTTTTTTCAATTTTGTATTGGATATGTTTTATAGGAGAAAGCAAAAAATGTTGTGTTTTTTTTCAAAATTGTCGGCCTTTTTTTTGTTTATAGCGTAAAAGTTACAAACCGCAGAGGTGATCAATTACCTCCAAAAGAAAGCTCTAGTTGTGGGGAAAAATAGGACATCTGTTTTATTTGGGTACAGCATCGCACGGCCGCGCAATTGTCAGTTAAATTAAAGCAGTGCCCTATCGCAAAAAATGGCCTGGTCATGAAGGGGGGTAAATCTTCCGAAGCTGAAGTGGTAAATAACATTAAATTACAATATGACTTGTGTCGCAATTGTATACGCTACATTACATTTTTGTTGTTTGCTCATTTTTTTTCCCACAAAAGTTGAGTTACCCTTAAAATTTTTATTTTGGGGGAGGGGCAGGGGAGAGCAACATAAAAAAAAAAAAGAATTGAAGTCCCACTTTAAAGTAACGCAGCTCCAAAATACACACATTGCAATTCACCAAACCGCATTACAATGCATTGTGGTGAGCTGCGTTGCCAGAAATGGTACATGTGAAACTTTTCTTTTTTGGATGTTTTTGGTTTGTCGCCATCCCATTCATTTACGTTAGATGTCTTAAAGGAGTTGTAAAGGCAGAAGGTTTTTTTTATCTTAACGCATTCTATGCGTTAAGATAAAAAAGCCTTATGTGTGTAGCAGCCCCCCTAATACTTACCTGAGCCCCATCTCTGTCCACGATTGTCTTTGCCATCCGAGACTCTCCTTCCCGATTGGCTGAGACACAGCAGCGGCACCATTGGCTCCCTCTGCAGTTAATCAAAGTCAGTCAGCCAATCAGGAGAGTGAGGGGGTGAGGTTGGGCCACAGCTTTGTGTCTGAATGGACACACAGAGCTGTGACTCGGCTCGGGTGCCCCCATAGCAAGCTGCTTGTTGTGGGGGGCGCTTGTCAGGAGGGAGGGGCCAGGAGCACAGAAGAGGGACCTGAGAAGAGGAGGATCCGACTGCTCTGTGCAAATCCAATGCACAGATGAGGGAAGTGTAACATGTTTGTTATTTTTATAGAAAAACAACCAAGACTTTACAATCACTTCAATGTGACCTAAAAAAAATGTGCGTTATCATAACGCACCAGGGCATCAAGATCGGAATGGGCCCTTAGAGACCCAACCTTGTAACCCCCCCCAAAGAGTATAGATACTTTCTGCTTAAGGCTCCATTCACACCTATGCATGTTGCTTTTGAGCGTTTCTGTAGTCCTTCCGCGTTGTCAGGCATGCGTTTTTTTTAAGTGTTTTGATTTTCCGTGTTTTTGGGTATTCTGTTTTTTTCATGCTTTTTTTTTTGACCAATTTGTTGTTGGGCAGATTAAATACAAAATGCAACAAAAACGCACTACGTGCTTTATTGCAGTGTCTCCATTGAAGTCAATTGAACCCAAATAAAAAAAAAAGCTGCGGTTTTGCGTTTAAAAAAAAAAAAAAAGTCCCCGACCCTTTCCAAAAACGCAGAGGCACAAAAATGCATTGATGTGGACGTGTTCCATAGGAACACATGTTTAAAAAAAAAATTATAAAAACGTCATGTGCTGTGCTTTCCGCGGTTTCGGGCATGGGGGTTTTTTTTTTTTTTGGCATTTTCCGCATTTTCGGGCATGCGTTTTATTTTATGTTTTTTGCATTTTCGGGCATGGATTTTTTATTTTTTTTGTGTTTTGCATTTAGTTTTTTTTTATGTTTTTTTTTTGGGACCAATTTGTTGTTGGGCAGATTAAATACAAAATACATCAAAAACGCACTACATGCTTTTCTGCAGTGGCTCCATTGAAGTCAATTGAACCAAAAAAAAAAAAAGCTGCGGTTTTGCGTTTAAAAAAAAAAAAGAAAAAAGTCCCTTACCCTTTGCAAAAACGCAGAGGCACAAAAATGCATTGATGTGGAAGTGTTCCATAGGAA
>CM053026.1:51606176-51626176 GCA_028564925.1 Lithobates sylvaticus | reverse complement strand
TTTTTTCTTTCTTGCTTTTTTCTTTCTTTCTTTCTTTTTTCTTTTTTCTTGCTTCTTTCTTTCTTCTTTTTCTTTCTTTCTTTCTTTCTTTCTTTCTTTCTTTCTTTCTTTTCTTTCTTTCTTTCTTTCTTTCTTTCTTTCTTTTTTTTGCTTTTTCAATATGATTTATTTTATAATTACAGGCATTCATGTAACTCTTAAAAAAAAAAAAATTACACAGCACTTAACATACTGTATACTGACATCAGTCCTGGATTCAAAAGCTTACAATGGCTGAAATTGACTTGTGTATGGACAGCTTTAGTAAAGGGGTTTAATTCTTTCCTACTCCATAAATTAAAAAAAAGTTGTGGCTGAATTTTTATTTATTTTTTTTCTATATGATTACTTACTGTAATCTAATCTCTCTTTAGGTTGATGGCCTGAGCCAATTGATGGAGTCGGGCCATGCGGTGAATTCTCCAGGGGACGCGCTGGGACAGACACCCTCACACCTGGCCGCGTGCGGGGGGCATGCATACTTTCTGCTCTGGCAGCTGCAGACCGGAGTTGACATCAACCAGCAGGTATGTATCCAATGTACTATCTTCAATATCGGGATAATAAATCTCTTATTATCTAGATTACTTTTATTTCTAGTGATGCAATGTTTGTCTTCATGCTGTGTCGGTGTAACATGATCTGCACTTCTTCCTTCCTCAGGACTTGTTTGGAGAAACTCTGGCTCATAAAGCAGCCCGGTCCGGCAGTATGGAATGTCTGAGTCTTCTGGTCGCGCATGATGCAAAATTAGAGTAAGTAGACGGGGGGACCTCCGGGGAATTGCTTAGTGGCAGATAAGGAAACGGTGGAAGATAGAATATGCGTTTTCTGGCTGGTAATCTATTTATTTTTCTGCTCTGTCATCAGCGTCTACAATAGAGACGGACACACGGCTGAAGATCTGGCGTTGTCAGGTGGATTCCCTGAATGTGCGAAATATCTCTCCGTGGTTAAACATACACAGGATACGTTTTCTAGAGCGCGGTCTTCTGTGCAAGACTTGAAAGAGCCCGGGGCTGCTTTGAAGAGAGCTCAGAACAGTTTGGATATTTCTCACGGGAAGAGACGGCGATCTGACGGTGAGAATTCTACACCCTCATGTATGCTATGAAGTATACAAATATGCCAATCACATGATGTGTACAGGAAATTATTTAGGCATTATAACAGATCATTTTACTCTGCCCAATTTAAAGAAGTGATGTAGATATACATTTTATTTCGGTGGCGGCCTCTCATACGGGGTGCAGGTGCTCTGTGCCCCCCCCCCCCCATAATCTCCATGCAGGGTGACGGACGTGTGTGTTTGTGTTTTTTTTATATATATATATATATATATATATATATATATATATATATATATATATATATATATATATATATATATATATATATATATATATATATATATATATATATATATATATATATAAAAATTCTTTTTTTTGACATCTGTGTCCCATTTAGGGAGCTTTTCCTTCACTTCCTGTTCTGTAGACCCTACAAGACGCAAAAGAAGACCTCTAATATGAGAGATCCCTCACTTAGTAAACAGTTGTCATTGGAACAGGTTTCCTTTTTGGAAGATTTACCCTCCTATCCAGTGAATACATTTTGGTCTTTTTTTTCCCTCAGTTACACAGTGGCCAGCAGAACAAACAAAAGAGTTTGAATTTTCTTAAGGGGGACACAGACCGCAATTAAAAAAAAAATAAAAAAAAATCTTGGCAGGGGAACTAACCCTTCTAGCCATCTGAATTTAATAATAAAAAAAAATGGCTTTGGATACACTTTAACAGGATAATAGTACTACATACTAGCATTTAGTTATACAGGTGTTGTGTTTAAGAGAATTCATTTATTTTAGTGGTCTCTCTAGACACAAAAGATGGGTCCTGCACAGATTGGACTTGTGTCTTTTTTTTTTTTTTTTTCAACCTCGCCTACTAAGCAACCACAAATGTTGGTATTAGCAGTGTCATTTATTAAGATGGAGAAAGATAACCACCGCTCCGGGATAATCCTTCAGGGCGAATGCTCCTGATCCTGTTTTAGGAGCCCCAGGTGCTGGCTAATAACACAGTAGACTCGGAGTATCAGGAAGAACTCTGGACAGCAGCACACCGGAAGAAGATAAAAATTGGATGATTTATTTAAAAAGCAGGAATCGCATCAATCCACAGCACATAGCTGAGTAAGCACTACACAGTGCGAAACACGTCAGATTTGCGTCCCCCCTCTTGCTTTGATGTGCTGTGGTTTGATGCGATTCCTGCTTTTTAAATAAATCATCCAATTTTTATCTTCCGGTGTGCGGCTGTCCAGAGTTCTTTCTGATACTCCAAGTCTACTGTGTTATTAGCCAGCACCTGGGGCTCCTAAAACAGGAGTAGGAGCATTCGCCCTGAAGGATTATCCTGGAGCGGTGGTTATCTTTCTCCATCTTAATAAATGACACTGCTAATACCAACATTTGTGGTTGCTTAGTAGGTGAAGTTGAAAAAAGACACAAGTCCAACCTATGTGTGTGATTATGTCAGTATTACTTTGTATATCCCTGTATGTTGTGGTCGAGATGCTTGGCTAATAGTTTCTTGAAACTATCGATGCCCCCTGCTGAGACCACCACCTGTGGAAGGGAATTCCACATCCTTGCCGCTCTTACAGTAAAGAACCCTCTATGTAGTTTAAGGTTAAACCTATTTTCTTATTTTATTGAGTGGCCACGAGTCTTGTTATGCCGTGTACACACGACCGGACTTTGACAGCAAAGGTCCGACAGAACAAATCCGTCAGGCAATTCGATCATGTATGGGCTCCATCTGACCTTTGCTGTCCAAAAATCTGACAGATTTTAGAAATGGAACATTTTTCTAATTTTTCTGCCAGAACTCCGCTGGACCCAGGTTCTATCGAGAAATCTGTTTGTGTGTATGCTAGTCCGACGGACAAAAGCCAACGCTAGGGCAGCTATTGGCTATTGGCTACTGGCTATGAACTTCCTTCTAGTCCGGTCGTATGTCATCACGTTCAAATCCGTCAGACTATGGTGTGATTGTGTGGCCAAGTCCGTTCATTCGGAAAGTCCGTCGGGAAGATTGTCAGACCTAGTCCGTCAAAGTCCGGTCGTGTGTACGCAGCATTAAACTCCCTTCCGCAAAAGTTTTATCCCTATTGTGGGGTCACCAAGTACGGTATTTGTACATTGAAATCATATCCCCCTCTCAAGCGTCTCTTCTCCATAGAGAATAAGTTCGGTGCTCACAACCTTTCCTCATAACTAATATCCTCCAGACCTTTTATTAGCTTTGTTGCCCTTCTTTGTACTCGCTCCATTTCCAGCACATCCTTCCTGAGGACTGGTGCCCAGAACTGGACAGCATACTTTAGGTGCGGCCGGACCAGAGTCTTGTAGAGCGGGAGAATTATCGATTTATCTCTGGAGTTGATCCCCCCCCCCCCTTTTTAATGCATGCTGATATTCTGTTTTCTTTGTTAGCAGCAGCTTGGCATTGCATGCCATTGCTGAGCCTGTCATCTACTAGGACCCCCAGGTCCTTTTCCATCCTAGATTCCCCCAGAGGTTCTCCCCCCAGTGTATAGATTGTATTCATATTTTTTTTTCCCCACCCAAATGCATTATTTAAAATTTTTCTACATTAAACCTCATTTGCCATGTAGTTGCCCATTAATTTGTTGAGATTTTTTTGCAAGGTTTCCACATCCTGCAGAGAAGTTATTGTCCTGCTTAGCTTAGTATCGTCCGCAAATACAGATATTGAACTGTTTAACCATCCTCCAGGTCATTTATGAACAAAATAATTAGGATTGGTCCCAGCACAGAACCCTGGGGGACCCAATTCCCACCTCTGACCCATCTAAATTGATTGGATTTGGATCCGACATTACAGGAAGATTACCCAGGCATTACCTGAAGTTGCTTCAAACGCCTGGCAGTCACACTGTAAGTTGTGGCAGTGTAAACCGAGCCTTAGTGATTTGTTCCCAGGGGGTTCCATGATCAACTTTGTGCAAATCAAAATCTTTTGCACCTTCCAGCTGCAGACTTGTATCTGACCCTGCCCCCCCACCCCCCGGGCTGTACAGTGTGAATGAGGTTGTTGGCTGGTAAATTTAGGATGTTAGCTGGGTTTGGTTGCTGTATTGTTGGGCGATTGGAATTTGAAAATTAAGATTTGACCTTTTTCATATTGTCTTCACAGCTTTTATTTAGATATCCTCCGAGCATAACCAAGAAGAGGTCCATGATGAAATGTAAATGAAAAAAAGAATTCCATAGCGAATTGTTAGAAGAAAATGCTAGAAGACTTCCATGGAAAGATGTATACAGAGGACTATAACTTGCTTCTGTTGGAAGCTGCTGACTTGCTGGTTTACATTAAGCTGGATTATGTATATATAACCTCTCTGCAGGAAAGAAGAGGCACGTTTTTTTTAATATATATATATTTTGTTAACATAAGCTATTGTACAATAAAGTTGTTAATTTTTTTTTTTATTACACAATGGTGTCCATTAATATCAAAGTTGGTGTACTAAATAATAAAAAAAATAAATAATTTTATATATAATTAAAAAAAAAAAAAAAAAAAAAATGGGCCTAGCCTTTTCCTAGTGCCATGGCAGAAAAAAAAAGTTACAATATCTTTAAAGTGACATCCTCCTCCTCCGCACGCGTACAGGCTTCATTCCAAGCCTGGCTGTCTGTGTCTATAAACAGACAGTGCAGCTCCGCTTTACCCACCACTACCTTGTCGCAGAATATGATTGACATCAGCGGGAGAAGCGCTCCCGAGTTCAGCATTTGCGTCCATAGACAAGAATGCCGGACTCTGCCCTGGCGCCCTCGTCATTGGATTTGATTGACAGCAGCCGGAGCCAATGGCTGCGCTGCTCTCCAATCAAGAGCTGTGACCCTGTGCAGAGAGGGAGAGCCCATCTCCACCGAGTGAATGAAGGGGCTCAGGTAAGTAAAATGGGGGGGGGGGGGGGTGGTGGCGGTCACTGCCAGAAGTTTTTTTTTTAGGATGCACCCCCCCCCCCTCCCTGCTTGTCAGCTCTGTCCACTCCCCAGCTCTCCCTTCCTGCTGCTATCATAACTACACTATAAACATACCATCCCCTTTGTAAAATAACATTATGTGCCTCTGTGTTATATAAAAAAGATGCCGATTTGTACCTTATAGCAGAGTGTCTTCCGGCGCTCACGTGACTTCTCTGCTTTCTCTCCTCCCTGGCTGACATCAGTGGGAGTTCTCAGCCCCACACCCCATAGCTGTCAGCCAGGGAGAGGAGAGAGCCGAAGAGTCGCTGTGATATAAAGGTACAAAAAACTGCATATTTTTTTTTATATAACAGACGCAGGGGCATGTAATATTATTTTAGAGGGGATGGTATGTTTTTATTGTAGTGGCTTAACAACCAAGTCTAAAGTTTTTACTGTTCAATGGCTTACAACAAGCAGGGCAAAAATTTGGCAACACATTTTGAGGGCTACACAATCCCCCTTCAGCAGGGCTGGGTGAAATGGCAGGATGTTAAATGGACTCAAAAGTATATCGAAGTAAACTGATGTACAACAGTTAGTGATGGTGTTCACAGCAAAATTCCCCCAGACCTTCTTTATATAAAAATCGGTAAAACTCTAATAATTAATGAATCTTATAAATAAATTAAATGAGAAGTGGTCAATCCCTATATCCCAGGCATGTCCAAAACCCAGCCCCCCTGGTTATTTGGACATGTATATCTTTTGTGGCCCCCAACGATCTCCCAGGGCCGGGGCCACAAAAGATATATATGCTGGCTGCCTCGGAGGTGACAGGGAGGAGGCTGGACGAGTGCCGTACACACTGGAGAATTTCCTGTTTACACAGCGGCCTCTGTAATAGGAAGTCCCATCTCCTGCACTGCCATTGGACGACTCATCTGTCCATCATAGGAGAAGGGACTTTGTATTAAAGAGGCCGCTGAGAAAACAGGAGTTTTTCCTGTATGTAATCTTTTGGCGCTTGTCCCACCCCCCTCCCTGTCCCCTCCGAGGCTGCAGATGGATGGGCATCAATCAGGCTGCACTAATGGCAATGGTGAGTCTGCATTCCTGGCAATGGGTGTGCTGCATTCATGGCAATGGTGGGTGCTGCATTCCTGGCAATGGGGGGGGGAGTGCTGCATTCCTGGCAATGGTAGGTGGGGGGGGGGTGCTGCATTCATTGCAATGGGGGTGCTGCACTGATGGCAATTGTGGGTGCTGCATTCATGGCACTTGTGAGGCTGCAGATGGGCACTGACCCTTATTTTGCTTCACAGTTCTTTATTTAAAATTTAAGTTTTTTTCCTGAAACTTCCCTCTTAAAGTGAAGGTGCATGTGATACACCAATAAATACGGTATATTTTTAAAAGAGACTTTGTTCCCAGTTTTGTCCCCCTTTTTTTTAGCCAGAAAACATTAGCAAATAATAAAAATTTGTTTACCATATAGTATTATCCTGATATGCGTGTTCTCGGCATGCGTCCCAAATTTTTTAAATGCAGTTGGGTGCCGCCATCTTGTTTTTCATCTCAGCGGCGCTTAGCGGACAAGTAGTTTGTCCTCCTAAACTTTAATAAGGTTGGAAGCAAAGACAGGCTCTCTTCAAACTATGGGGTTGATTTATAGACATGTGCAATTAGTTTTGTTACAAAATAGTTTAAGGAATTTTCGACAAATTCGGAAATCCGAAAAATTTGAAAATCTGAAATAACTACCGTATTTATCGGCGTATAACACGCACTTTTTTCCCCTTAAAATCGGGGGAAAATCATGGGTGCGCGTTATACGCCGATACCCGCCGATCTCCCGCTGATTTTCTCTTTAGGGGAGCGAGCGGAGCCAATATTCCGAAAGCCTGCTAGAGGAGCCGAGCGCCGACAACATAAAGAAATCCGAGTTCGGCTATTTTCGGCTCCTCTCGCAGTCCCGCCCCTGTCTGCGAGCAGAGCCGAGACTAGCCGAACTCTGATTCCTGTATGTTGTCAGAGCTCGGCTCCTCTCGCAATCAGTGGAGGTGGGTGGGACTGCGAGAGGAGCCGAAAATAGCCGAAAATACACGCGGCTTTCGATATGTCACGCGTCGCTCGTCTTCCCCACTCGGCGCCAATTTTAAATGGGCAACGCTGCAAATGTACTGGGCAAGGCTGCACTGGGCAAGGCTGCAATAGCACTGGACAAGGCTGCACTGGGCAAGGCTGCAAGGATGGACAGGGCTGCACTGGGCAAGGCTGCAAGGATGGACAAGGCTGCAGATGGACACTGGACAAGGCTGCAATGATGGGCATTTAAATGTAAGTTTTTTTCCTTAAACTTCCCTCCTTAAAGTTTTTTTCCTTAATATTCCCTCCTAAACTTGGGGTGCGTGTTATACGCCGGCACGTGTTATACGTCGATAAATACGGTAACTAGTAATAACTTAACTATTCAATTATAGGTATTGGAATTTCCTTTCAAATTTTTATGTTAGTGAACGTAACAAATTTATCTGAAGTTACAAATTATCTGAAATAACAAATCCCGTATCTAAATGAATGGAACGTAACGAAATGTATAATAATAAATAATAATAATGAAAATGTTATTATTATTATTTATTCATTCCGGGTTTATTTGTTTACATGCAGCATTCGTTATTTCTGAGAATTTGTAACTTCGGATAAATTCCTATTCATTACGTTCACTAACAGCCAAATTTGAAAGGAAATTCCAATACCTATAATTTAATAGTTATTATTAGTTAGTTATTCTTTCAAATTTTCTTTCTTATTTTCAAATTGCAATCATAACGAATGACCCAAAAAATAAAATAAAATGAATGAAACGAAAAAGAAACAAAATTTTTCAGCAACGCACATGTCTATTGATTTACTAAAACAGGAGAGGGCAATTGCCTTCTCACTGTCTGATTTAACCCTGTAAATGCTACAGCACTGCAACTGCATGCATTACACGCGTTTGCGGCATGTCCCCACAGGCTTGCATTAGTGGAGTTTGTCTCTAGGGCGGTGTTAATCAACCCAGAGGACATCTTGTGGTGAAGAAGAAGTACTGCGGAGGGGAGCATTTCATTAGAAGCTGCTGCCGTGGAACTATTCTATTAAAAATATGGATTTGGGCTTTATAGTTCACTTCCAGCCAGAATATTCTCTCTTTGCTGAGGATGGCAGTAAATAGTTAGAACATCTGTCTGGTCTTTATTGCTACCTGTGTCTTTGCCAAGAAGCCCCTCTAAGAATCAGGGAAATGTCTCCAATGGAGACATCATACATAAGAATACCCATAGTGACATAAATCTGAGGGCTCCTTATTGCTGACCTGATGGAACATGTTGCCTGTCTCCTATACTGACCTGACAGTCTCAATACTGAGGATCAGCCTGAGAGCCAGGCCACTTCTGGAGGAGAGCTCAGCCATGACAGTCTCCATATTACTCTTGTGAAGGGTTTCCTTTAACATTGGTTTTCTTCTGTTGGTCAGAACAGTGAAAAATTAGACCCTCTGTGCCCACAATGCAGAGACTCGCACTTCCTGTCCCTGAGTCACTGAAGCAGGAAGTAAGGGAAAATCCCCCCAGAGGGGACACAGACTCCTCCACCTCCTCCCTCCCCTACTGTACACACTGTATTAGATACTGTGTACACCACCTGAAGTGTAGTAGAAACAGTACACCACAGAATGCACTGTAGATATAGGCTACACTGGATGCAGAGTATAACTATATATATATATATATATATATATATATATATATATTTTTTTTTTTTTAATGCACTGACTGAATATAGAATAAACACTAAATATATAGTCTATGCTAAATGCAGAGTATTAAAATATTCTATATATATACACATATATATATATATATATATATATATATATATATATATATATATTTTTTTTTATTACACATACATACATACATATACTAGACTGACTCATTATATATATATGTATATATATATATATCAAATACACTGCCACTAACTGAATAACCTGCCTGCTTAATCTAAATCAAGCTCTCAATTGAGAAATTGGGTTTTTCACTATGAGGAGTTGCCTCTCTCTCTTCTTTTTTCCTTGCCTGAGCTGCCGTGGATGAGGACCCTTATAAGAAGTGTTGTTGCCGTCCACTTGCCACCTGGCTTTTCCATCAAGCTGTAGGTAAGCGACCACACTGATGCTTGGATAACGTTCCAGGGAAGCTGGCAGACTGCAATACACCTACCATTCATCCGGTATATCCGGCCTAAGCCCTATTGACTCACACCGAGAGGTCCGTGAGTCCAACAGTTCCGGTAAGGGTACCCATCCTTTTTCTATTTAGAATCTATTAAGCTGACCGTATATCTTGAATATCTCCAGCGATACACTGCACCTTGCTGAAGATTTTGCAAATCTAACCAGATTACTTGAAAACAGGACTACCTTTCATGTCTTACTCTGGACTAATTATAGCATGAGAATACGATTGATGTGGTTGTTTTAAGGTTGACCACCTCCCGTTTTTTATCACACCATCACCACATATTGTGACAGTCTTCTCGTTGGACCAATGAGAGGTCTATTAAATAGTGTTTTTTCTGTCCGCTAGTCTGGATGTGTTGTCCAGCTAGATACATGCTAAATACCAAGTGCGATTTCGTCATCTCAGCAGAGTGGCGTTGCATTTTCTATTTAGGGTATTGAATGTGGTATAAGTTTGAAGGGCGCTGTTATGTAACCCCTTCACCTACCCGTTCCATACTTTGACTGACGTAACATCACAACATATCTTTTATGAAGTTTTTGCTTTATTGCAATGTTGAGAAAAACCTAGGTTGTATACAAACTCATGTCTCTACATTAGAAGGAGATTGAATGTGGGCCTGCTCTAACCAGGGGTCAATCTGCTTCCTATTTACTCACTATTTGGGCGAATCACTTGTCACTTCCCCTCGTATTGTATTACCATTGTTTTGTTTTCAGTATTGTAATATTTTTGCACTTATTAGCGGAGAAACCCTACTGTAACATTTTTGTACTTAACAGCGGAGAAATCCTACTGGCACCCCCATTCACGGGGACACTTATTAAACTCCTGGCTCACAGGACTACCCACAGGCTGGCTATCCCTGTGGGACTCCATGTGAAAATCAGGGACACTTGTTTGATTATCTGTGCGCTGCACTTGTGTTTAATTATTTTCTGTACAATTCATGTCTAATTGTTGTGCTAGCTGCCACACTATATCCAAGTTTGGCGCAATATTTTACCACATACTTTTCGCCCCATAATGATTGCTCTTCGGCGAACACCACAATGTTATAACCGAACATCAAGTTCATCCCTATATATGAGTATGTGTGGCACTTTGAGACTTGGATAAAACACTCTTGTAGGCAGTTGCAGTCTACTTTCTCCACTGCAGGTGGTGCTCAACCGCAGCAGCATTATAGGGGGGAGAGGAGGTCAAGAGGAACATGGTTCCTCCATGGTTCCCATGGGGAAGCTATCTGAATGGATGTTGCCACCCCATGTGACTCTAGCAGCCATCTTGGGTCAGGCAGAGCCTATTTAAAGCCCTGACTCCCAGGCTTGGTATGCATTTCGCATGTGGTTAGCAGTGATGGCACTAACGCCGTTAAAGTAAACAGCGTTACGTAACGCCGTTACTTTAGAGGGTAACGAGTAATCTAACTGATTACTCTTCCCCTCGCGGTAACGCCGTTCCCATTACTGGGGCGGCGTTACCGCAATTACCCGCCGCGATCGCGGAGCCGTCCGCGGCCTCGGCCTTAGGAAAGGCCGCGGCTTCGGCCTAGCTCCGGAGCGGCGGCCGACGGGTGCACCAAGATGGCCGCCGCTCTGGCCTAGCTCCGGAGCGGCGGCCATCTTGGTGCACCCGTCGGCCGTTTACAATGTGATTGCTCCGTCAAATGACGGAGCGATCACTTTGTAAACAAACCGGCGTCAAGATGACGCTGGTCTCCCCTCTGTGTACAGATCTGTACAGTGGAGGGGAGAGATCGGATGGCAGCAGCCATCCCTCCATACCCTGCCACTACTCTGCAACACCCTGCTAATACTGCGCAATACTCTGCAACACCCTGCTAATACTGCGCAATACTCTGCAACACCCTGCAAATACTGCGCAATACTCTGCAACACCCTGCCAATACTGCGCAATACTCTGCAACACCCTGCCAATACTGCGCAATACTCTGCAACACCCTGCCAATACTGCGCAATACTCTGCAACACCCTGCCAATACTGCGCAATACTCTGCAACACCCTGCCAATACTGCGCAATACTCTGCAACACCCTGCCAATACTGCGCAATACTCTGCAACACCCTGCCAATACTGCGCAATACTCTGCAACACCCTGCCAAAACTGCGCAATACTCTGCAACACCCTGCCAATACTGCGCAATACTCTGCAACACCCTGCCAATACTGCGCAATACTCTGCAACACCCTGCCAATACTGCGCAATACTCTGCAACACCCTGCCAATACTGCGCAATACTCTGCAACACCCTGCCAATACTGCGCAATACTCTGCAACACCCTGCCAATACTGCGCAATACTCTGCAACACCCTGCCAAAACTGCGCAATACTCTGCAACACCCTGCCAATACTGCGCAATACTCTGCAACACCCTGCCAGTGCCAATACTGCGCAATACTCTGCAACACCCTGCCAATACTGCGCAATACTCTGCAACACCCTGCCAGTGCCAATACTGCGCAATACTCTGCAACACCCTGCCAATACTGCGCAATACTCTGCGACACCCTGCCAATACTGCGCAATACTCTGCAACACCCTGCCAATACTGTGCAATACTCTGCAACACCCTGCCAATACTGTGCAATACTCTGCAACACCCTGCCAATACTGCGCAATACTCTGCAACACCCTGCCAGTGCCAATACTGCGCAATACTCTGCAACACCCTGCCAATACTGCGCAATACTCTGCAACACCCCGCCATACCCCGCAACACCTGGCCATACCCCGCCACACTCTGCAATACGCGGTAATACCCAGCCATACTCGGCGATACCCAGCCATACTCGGCGATACCCAGCCATACTCGGCGATACCCAGCTATACCCAGACAATATTACAGTTGGGGAGATGACGTGGATATTACAGTGGGGGCTTTATGGTGGTGGAATTTTCAAAGGTTTTTTGCAAATTTAATTATTATTTGCTGATCCGAAAAATGATCCGATCCGTGACTCTGCAACGATCCGATCCGTGAGTTTGGGGGGGACAGATGTACAGGGGGGGAACAGATATATGTGTGTGGGGGGGGGCAGACGTGTAGTGGGGTACAGAGGGGGAACAGATATATGTGTGTGGGGGGGGACAGACGTGTAGTGGGGTACAGATATATGTGTTGGGGGAAATAGACGTGCAGGGGGAACGCGCCCCTTGCTTACAGTAATACTAGACCCGCCCCTAAGAATATTAAAAAAAAAAGTCAGTTACTTTGCTGAGTAACTAGTTACTTTTCCAATGTAGTAACTGAGTTACTAACTCAATTACTTTTTTGGGAGAAGTAATTTGTAATGTAACTAATTACTTTTTTAAAGTAAGATGACTAACACTGGTGGTTAGTGTAGGGACAGGTCACCCTCCTGAAAGAGACAGTGATTAGCAGATGTGATTAGCAGCAGGGAGAGGTTCCAGATGAGTAGGGAAAGGACAGGGGCACGCAATCCTTCTGGAGACCTCCCCATTTGGGCTCGGACCAGTCAGGCTACATTCCACCGCTCAAGACAGACGCAGTTGGCACATCTGAGACCTCTGCTACACATTGAGATATGCCATAAGTGTTCCCAGTCGGGTGCCTTCCCGCCAGATTTTTTTGTGAATTACTGGATACTGAATTAATATAAGTTCTGTTCTTTGCAACTGGACTCTGTCTCTACTGTTGCCGCAACACGCTGCACCCCTCCCCCAATAGTTGCCCCACAGCCAGGGACACGGTCCCATCCTCCGGGACTGTGACATCACAAGGGGGCGGGGTCACCATGTGACATGAGCATGTGACCCTGTCCCCTATCCCTATATAAGTCCCAGCACAGCGCGGCTCTGGCATTCCGGCCAGAGCGAGCGACGTGCCAACATCGGAAGAAGAAGAAGAACAAGAAGAAGAAGGCGGAAGAAGAAGGCAGCGCAGAAAGCGACGACAGTGGCAAGAACAGAAGAGACCCCGGAAGACCCCCGAAGGCGGATCGAGACCCCCAGACGACGGCGGCGACGACGAAGAAGGTAGCCGGACTTCTCCGCTCGGTAAAAGAGCTTGGTAAATGGCGGAGGAGTCCGGCGAGAAGACCCCCAAGACGGAAGAAGACCCCCGGAGCAGTGCAATAAATTATTTTTTCAAAAGTGTGTGTGTTTTTTTTACTTTACATTTTACACCTTAGGTGAATGGGTAGGGGTACATCGTACCCCATACTCATTCACATAGGGTGGGGGCCGGGATCTGAGGGCCCCCTTATAAAAGGGGGCTCCCAGATTCCGATAAGCCCCCGCCCGCAGACCCTCATCAACATGGGGACAAGGTGCTTTGGGGTGGGGGGGGGGCCGCACGGCCCCCCTTTCCCCAGGGCACCCCCCATGTTGAGGGCACGCGGCCTGGTACGGCTCAGGAGGGGGGGGGGCGCTCGCTCGTCCCCACTCCTTTCCTGGCCTGCCGGGCTGCGTGCTCGGATAAGGGTCTGAGATGGATTTGGGGGGGACCCCCACGCCGTTTTCGGCGTGGGGATTCCCTTTAAATCCATGCCAGGTGACGGAGCTAGCGTGCCGGCATTTACTGCCTACGCTAGCTACGTACCTGAAGTTACGTTCGAAATGAACGGACTGCTCCGTGTGTGGGCAAGTCCGTCATTTTCAAAAGTCCCGCGGACTCTGGCCAGCGGACTGTCCGCCGGAGAAGTCCGGGCGTGTGTGGGCAAGTCCACACGCTCGGAAAGTCTGGCGAAGCCAGCTGGAAAGTCCGGCGGATTGTGCACGTGTGTACACGGCATTACTCTCCAGCAGAATGCATTAGTTACAGAGATGAGGCAAACCATTTACCACTAGCAAGGATGCTTACAATGATCTTTTATTTATTTTATTTTTTTTATGTAAAACCTTTATTCCAAAAGGAAAAAAGTTTGCTATAACTGTTTATAATGTATTAGCTGGAGTTTGGCTTTAATTTGTTGGTGTATTTAAATCCGCTAGTACATCCAACACTCCCCTCCCCCCAGACTGACAATGCTGCTGTCTAAAGCAGGGGCACTGCAATACAGGAGGTGTGTTGCTGGCAAGAGCACCAGGTGAAAACAGAAGGAAAAGAGCTTAAGAAATAAAGAATAATGCAGCCACCACATCCAATGATTGGTAAACTGCAATCTATGACATTGGGTTTGGGTTTAATACTGCTTTAATACAGTAATCCAGAAAAGGAAAGGAGAATTACCAGGTTAAATAGAACGCAATAAAGTGTACTCAAAGCTTGGCATGTTTTCTGCAGGGCCATTCCGTGATGTCACTTATTAACCTTAGAGAACACTATGGTAGCTTCCCCTTTGATCTCTGGAGACACCGACAGCTTGTCAATTTTGTCACAACACAACATCATGCGTCGCAGATCAGATCTACTGATTAACGCTTATGGGCCGACCCTCTGCCTCACATGACCTCTGCCCTCTATAAATTCCTTGAGGCGGCCAAGCCTAGTTTTAAACCGTACTTCATCAAAGAATGGCAACGTGACCTCCAGTGTGAGTTTTCCAACGAACAACTGAATCATGTATATTATGTGACACACTCTAGCTCAGTGGAATCTAAGAAACAAGAGAATTACAAGCTGCTCACATGTTGGTACCAGCAAATTTAGCTCAAATTTACCCCACGTTTTCAGATTTTGTCGGAGGGGGTGTGAACAGAAGGGCACAATCCTACACATCTGGTGGGAATACCCGCTGCTGCAACTTTTTTGGTCATCAGTCAGTAAACAGGTTTCCGACGGTCTCGGTGAAGTCCTCCCTGATTTCCTGATACACTTCCTTATCCATGTCCCCCCCCCCCCCCCCCCCATGCCTGTATCCCGTTATAAGCGACATGCTCTGCCCCACCTTCTCAATGAGGCTAAATGCCTTATCCCACTGTATTGGAAAAGCTTGCGAATACCGAATAAGACGGAAGGGATTGCGAAGGTGGGGAGATCATTTCTGTTGAGTGAGCTTCAGTATGTGTGTGTATATATATATATATATGTAGCGCCGTCACTTTTCTAAAGTGTGCGCTATAGTGTAAATTTAGTCTTTCCAGCACTGTAACTGAGTTCTGGGGGTTAATTGTTTAGGTCATTTACTTTGGCATCAGCTTGACTGGGCAGTACTGGAGTTCTGCCTGGTCATATGTGAGGTGAAGCACCTGTGACAGGCTGAGAACGCAGTCTGGTTTGACGTGTTAAGTACCAATCTTTCTCGGAGCCAATCAGTGGGCGCGTCTGGCCCTGCTGTGTGTTCTGGGAAGGGGTATTTAAGATGCTGAGGTCATGTGTTCAGGGTTCGGCTTGCTCTTTGATTCCTGGTTCCGGTCCAGACCAACCCCGTGACCCAGGAGTGTCTGCTGCCCCTGTAAGCATGGTCACCCTGACCATCCCAAGAGGCCCTCATGGTCTGGGGTGGGGATCCGTCCGTTCCTGAGCCTCGGAACTGGCTAGTTCGAGGCCCAGTAACTGAGGGAGGATTCTGAGGTGTCCCGGTGTTCTCTCAGGATTGGAGAGGCACAGCAACTCCTACAAGCGACCAGGGGAGGACTCTTCGGAGGAGGGCCAAGAAGCTGGCTGCTAGGTAAGAGCCTGGGAGCTGAGATTGTATGGACACTAGAGAATCCACATTTCTTACGGTATCGCCGAAACGGCTGGAAGATTCAGGTACCATAGGAAAAGTTCCTAAATAATCTTTCAGTTACAACCTAGTCTGTGGCAGAGACTTTGGAAATCTTTGAATCACTTGTTGGCTGCTAAATCTACAGACATGGGTTTATCCAACAGTGAAGCGCCCAGTTGCGAGTGGCTACTCTCTGGGCTACCTAAAGAGACATTCATTTGATGTCAGCGGTTCAGAAGTGCCTGAGCTTTATCACCCGTGCCCTCTATTCCCAACTAAGAGACTGTGTTATATTTGAACGTTACTTAATGCAAATAAAAATCCTCAAAAAGGACATTTGAGTGTCAGCTTCTGAAGTTACTGGGTACTAACCCTGGGAACCCCTAGACAACGAACGACAAGCTACAAGGAGGAGGTAATTGGTAAGCCCATAAAATACATAGGGGTTATGGCGCTACATATCTGAAAAAAAAAATGTTTTCCCCAATATGTCTGGTCATCTATATTTGCTTGACTTTGAGAACTTATTTCAGTTAAGATGGTGCTTGAATAAGTGGAGATTCCCCTATTCTCTTCTTGTAGGAGTGTTTTTGTCCACAGGGACTGGTTGTCCAGGACTTGGGGGAACCCTCAGGGATCCTACAATACTGATAAGCATTAAATGGAGACCATGGGGGTTATTTACTAAAGGAAAGTCCACTTTGCACTGCAAGTGCACTTGGAAGTAAAGTCGCTGTAGGTCCGAGGGGGACATGCAAGGAAAATAAAAAACAACATTTTAGCTTGCACATGATTGGATGATAAAATCAGCAGAGCTTCCACTTATTTCAGATCTATCCCTTAGATTTAGGACGACTGCACTTGAAAGTGCACTTGCAGTGCAAAGTAGATTTGCCTTTCGTAAATAACCCCCATGAGTCTTAACTGAATGTAAATGATGACCTTTTTTCAGGGTTTTCCTTTTTTTTATTTTATTTATTTTTTGCATTGAATATGTTTTGTACATCTGAAAACTTTGAAGATTATATATAAAAAAAAAAAGATTGGTTGAACCCACAAGTGCTTTTTTACCACTACTATTCCTTTATATTGGATTTTGGAATTTACAAATGCAGCCATTTCGAAATCAGATGAAAGGTTTAGCGCTGGAAAACACTTTTTGATAGATAAAAAGTGAATTTTATATACATCTATATAGATCAGACCAAAATGAAGGACAATTGAGGAGGAAAGAGGGACAGAGGGACATTGCTTCAAATCAGGGACAGTCCCTCAAAATCAGGGACAGTTGGGAGCTATGCATGGTGGCACACCAAGAAGATAAAGAGCCAGACTAAAAAAACTATTTTTTTTTTTTTTAATTTACAATCCTTTTAAGACTGCTTTTGCTCCCACTGAGACCAATGACAGGGCTTATTAGATCCCACTGATGCCAACATTGGGATTTATTATACTCCTACTGACACCAGTGATCTGGCTTATTTTACTTACTTTCTTTTCAGTGTACCCCCAGCAGTGCCAGGACAAGGCCATCCAGCACCCAGGGAAAAGATCCCAAACTGTGTCTCCCCCTTCTCTTAGGGTTAGAGCGCCCACAATCCTGCAAAAAAACATTGCGCCCAGGGCAGCCGCCCCTCTCTCCCACCCCTTGTCATGGCCATGCTCCCAGGCCCTATTTTTCTAAAACTCCCTCAGCAGATGACACTTTTTTTAAATTCCATTGACCCAGTGGGGTTCATCTTTTATTCTCCAAGTGTAACAAATGATGAGGTTTATTTTGCTCCTACTGACACCAACCACGGGATATATTTTACTCACTTTCTTTTCAGTGGACCCCCAGGCAGAGCAGAGTTGTACTATATAGTGGAGACTCTGAGCATTCAGCAGCGGACTGGAAAGGATTAATGCTGGCGCTCTACATCTGCCTGTAGCAGTTCTTTCTTTGTATGGGGATTCTGATGGCACCTGGAGCACTTATCCCTTGAAGAGTCTTTTGTAAGCTTGGATATAAACAAAAGAAGAGTGACAATTTTGAAAAAAAACACAATATTTTTTACTTTTTGCTATAATAAAATATCCCATTTAAAAAAAAAAAAACAAAAAAAAAACGAATTTTTTACTCAGTTTAGGCCGATATGTATTCTTCTACATATTTTTGGTAAAAAAAAAATCGCAATAAGAGTATATTGATTGGTTTGCGCAAAAGTTATAGCGTCTACAAAATAGGGATAGATTTATTGCATTTTTTTTACTAGTAATGTCGGCGATCTGCTTTTTTTTCGTGACTGTGACATTGCGGCGGACACTTCGGACACTTTTGACACATTTTTGGGACCATTCACATTTACACAGCGATCGTTGCTATAAAATTGCACCGATTACTGCGTAAATGTGACTGGCAGGGAAGGGGGTTAACACCAGGGGGCACTGCAGGGGTTAATATTTTCCCTATGGTAGTGATTCTAACTGTGGGGGGAAGGGACTCACAAGGGGAGGAAACCGATCAGTGTTCCTCTCCACTGACAGGACGTGGATCTGTGTGTTTACACACACAGATCCACGGTCCTGCTGTGTTCCCGGGCAATCGCGGGTGCCCGGCGGACATCGCACCCGCTGGGCAAGCGCACCAGGTCCTGAGCGACGCCGCGTGTGCCCCCTAGACGGCCGGGTGTTTGTACTTTGGACTTTTGTCCGACGGACTTGTGTACACACGCTTGGAAAATCCGACAACAGACATTTGTCTGCAGAAAATTTTAAAGCCTGCCATCCAACATTTGTCCGTGGAAAATCCTACAACAATTGTCCGAGGGAGCATGCGAACAGTCAGATTTTCCACCAACGTCCTGTCATCACACATTTCCAGTCGGAAAATCTGATTGTGTGTATGCAGTTTTACCCGCACCCTAGAATTAAACAAACTATACCAACTTTTTGATGCTACTTGTTCACCTTAGTAAGCTTTTCCTCAGGTTGTGAAGGTTGTGAATGCACACGGACTTTATACTTATTATTACTCTCTTGTTTTAGACATACTTATTACTCTCTTGTTTTAGACATACTTATTACTCTCTTGTTTTAGACATACTTATTATTACTCTCTTGTTTTCCCTTGACTTGTGTACTGGCACCCTGTCAAGATAACAGACAGATTGGAGCATAGGGAGTCATAGCCAGGTGGTCAGATCTGCATATGCAAGACAGAAGGGCCTAACACACATGCAGCAACCGTCAGGGGCTAAAGTTTAAGTACCGGTTCACACTATAGCGATGACAGACATTCGCACCGCACTGCTGTGCAGTAGGGATGAGCCGAACACCCCCGGGTTCGGTTCGCACCAGAACCTTCGAACGGACCGAAAGTTCGTGCGAATTTTCGAACCCTATTCGTTACAATGGACGCGAACGTTCGAAATCAAAAGTGCTAATTATAACGACCAATATGCATGTTAATGTCATAAAACAGGTTTGGGAACCCGGGTCCTGCCCCAGGGGACATATGTCAATGCAAAAAGAAGTTTTAAAAACTAACGTTTTTTCGGGAGCAGTCATTTTAATGATGCATAAAGTGAAAAAAAAAAGTGAAATATTCCTTTAAATCTGGTACCTGGGGGGTGTCTAAAATATGCCTGTGAAGTGGCATGTGTTTCCCGTGTTTAGAACTGGCCCTGCACAAAATGACATTTGTAAAGGAAAAAAAGAAGCCATTTAAAACCGCTTGCGGCTTTAATGTCATGTCTTGTCCTGGCAATAGGGATGGGCCCGGTGCTCGATGCGAACCCACGTTCGCATCGAGCACCGGGCGTTCCCTCGCTCGGCGAGCCCAGAACTATTTGGGCCGTTCGCATCACATTCGTGTGATGCGAGCGGCCCCGCAATGCATTGCGGCCGGCGTGGCCAGCGCAGTGCATTGCTGGCTGATGATTGGCCAAGCATGCACTGTGACCCCGCATGCTTGGCCAATCACAGCGCCGGAAACTCGGAGAGCAATAATTGGCTACAGGCAGGACGCCTGTAGCCAATT
>CM053026.1:51475902-51605676 GCA_028564925.1 Lithobates sylvaticus | reverse complement strand
TGCAGCCTGGAAAAAAGCTGAGGGAGAGAGTGCTACAGGACAAAGAATGAGGAGTGTGCTGGGCAGAAGCCAGAGAGAGAGCCACACTGCCCAGCGCCACCAGAGAGAGAGCCACGCTGCCCCATGCCACCAGAGAGAGCCACGCTGCTCAGCACCACCAGAGAGAGAAGAACTGAGCCACTACCAGGGTACAGACATGCTAAACTACTGACAAGAGTCGCCCCTGGGGAGCCCAGAGTGAGCGATCATCCAGCTGAAGGGATCACTGCTGTATTTTCCCTGGGTCTGGTAAGAGGGCCTGTTGGCCATTATCCATTACTTATCCTAGGGACTGTACTACGTCTGCAGTCTCTGACCATAATAATGTGATAATGACATTGTCGAAAAGGGGCGGTGCATGGGTGACCCTAAAATGATGCCCCCCCCCCGGAAAAAAGTTCTGCGGACGCCCATGACTCCAGCTGTGGTGAAACTACAAATCCCATCATGCCTCTGCCTCTAGGAGTCATGCCTGTGATTGTCAGGGTCTTGCAATGTCTCATGGGACTTGTAGTTTCACCACAGCTGGAGGGCCGAGGTTGCCTACCCCTGTGCTAGAGTAATACACTTTACTAACCGATCTATGATTGCATCCCCTTTCTGCCAGTCTCTCCACTGGCTTCCACTACCCCACCGTATAAAATTCAAAAAACTATCTACAACTTACAAGGCCATCCACAACATCACCCCCAGCTACATCACCAACATCATCTGCAGATATCACCCAAATCATCCTCTCCGCTACTCACAAGACATCTTGCTTCCTTTGTTACCTCATCCCATGCTCGCCTCCAGGACTTCTCCAGAGCCTTTCCTATCCTCTTGAACTCCCCACCCCAGTAAGTTTGGTCAGCACCTACTCTGTCTGCCTTTAGGTGTTCCTTGAAAACAAATTTATTCAGGGAAGCCTACCCCACCCTCACCTAAAAATAGAGAGGAATAGTGCCCCATCAACTGGAGTCACTGAGGGGAATAGTGCCCCATCATTGGTGTCAGTGAAAGGAATAGTGTCCCATCATTGGTGTCAGTGGGAGGAATAGTGTTCCATCATTGGTGTCAGTGGGAGGAATAGTGCCCCATCATTAGTGTCAGTGGAAGGAATAGTGCCCCATCATTGGTGTCTGTTGGAGGAATGGTTCCCCATCATTGGTGTCAGTGGGAGGAATAGTGTCCTTTCATTGGTGTCAGAGGCAGGAATAGTTTCCCATAGTTGGTTACAGTAGGATAAATAGTGTCCCTTAACTGGTGTCAGTGGGAGGAATAGTGCCCAATAGTTGGTGTCAGAAGAGGAATAGTGCCCCATCATTGGTGTCAGTGGGTGGAATAGTGCCCTATTGTTGGTGTCAGTGGGAGGAATAGTGCCCCAAGGGCCAGATAAAGGCAAGCAAAGGGCCGCAGTTTGGAGACCACTGGTGTAGGGTTTAGGGATGCCGTTATATGAATAGAGATATATATTTCTTTCACTTTTTTACCCCCCTTTTTTTCAATATATGTATTGATTTTGCCTTTCTGTGTGTATGTTATATATATATATACACACACACACACACACACACATATATATATATATATATATAAAATCAAATATTGTTTTTATTTAAAAAATATGTAAAAAAAACACCCAGCATATATAAAATAGACATTACAACCAAATTATCGTTCCTGATTGCATTATGCATCCTATAGAGTAGGTCTGTGCATTTCACGGGTTCTCACGCTTCTTCAGGACTGAGATAAACTGTTTGGAAAAACAGTTGTACAAATTGTACAGGACACATTCTATAAAAGGAGAAATCATGAATAAGGACACATTCTATAAAAGGAGAAATCATGAATAAGGACACATTCTATAAAAGGAGAAATCATGAATAAGGACACATATAAAAAGGAGAAATCATGAATAAGGACACATTCTATAAAAGGAGAAATCATGAATAAATAATTTCCATCATGTACATGTGTGTGATGTAAGGAAAACCAGTCAGAATGTTATAGGGAAAAACAAATACCATATTTATCGGCGTATAACACGCACATTCATTTGAAGAGGGAAGTTTCAGGAAAAAAAAAATTACATTTGAAATAAGGAACTTTGAAGCAATATAAGGGTCAGTGCTCATCTGCCATCAATGCCCATCTGCAGCATCACAAGTGCCATCAATGCAGCCTCATCAGTCCACATCAATGCAGCCTCACCATTGCCATCAATGCAGCAGCCTCACCATTGCCTTCAATGCAGCCCCCCTCCCTGTCCCCTACAAGGCATCTAAAATTGAAGTATTGGTGTATAACACGCACATGCTATTTGCAACCGTGAGTGTTATACGCCAATAAATACAGTAAGTAGAAGAATGATTTAATTTTGACCCAGTTTTGTGTATTTTTCCCTTTTTTTCTAGATTGTGAACTTGTTTTCTTAGAGAGCTTTTTACCTCCCGGGTTCTTCTTTTTTCCTTATTTTGCTCAGACATACTTTTGCGTAGAAAGGAGAGGATCCGTGGTGGATATCAGATGTGACATCAACTTCTTCATGGCTAAAGTTGGCCAAATACAATGAAAGCAGAAAATTTAAAAGAACAGTTACAGGATATGACACACAGTGCAGTTTAAAAACAGCTTAAATGATTTTGAGAATTTTGCAATTTCCTTTCATTCTTCTTTAAGGCAAGAAACTGTAAATACTGATTTCCTTGATCGCATGTGTAGCGCTACCCCCCGGAGGAGCCGCTTAAAGCGGAAGTAAACCCATCTATAAAACAGTTTCATTTCCAGCACGTTCCGGAAATGTAACACTCCCATTGGTTGTGCTCTCAACCAAACTGCCAAACCATCCAATGGTGTTATAACTGATCACATGTGCAGCTTCATGGCAGCTGTAGAATAAACAGAGGCAAAGGTGGCAGCTTCCTTGGCTGAAAACGATAGGGGGGTTTACTTACACTTTAAGTATGTTTGTTGCGTACTCTGCCTCTCAACCCCAATAACAGTCGCATCCCCTTCTGGCACACCTGGTAATAGTGTAAGTGCAAGGACCAATGAGAAACACACACATTATGATAAAACACAGAAATTGTCTTTACGGCAATATTTCTGTGGAAAAGAGTTACAAACAGTAATATATATTCAAGTAATGCAATTGGAGAGCAATAACTGAGATTAAGAGCAATATAGCTCAATACTATATTCAGGCTGCTTTCAGGAGATTCAAAAAAAAACCAAATCAGAGGGAAACACTTCAATAACAATAAATCACAATATGGCAGGAGGAGAGCAGAGTCCAGGCAGGAGGAGAGCAGAGGAATGACCCGCTCTCATGTCAGACCTCTATCCTCTGTCCCCTGACACCACAGGCCCAACTACCAACACTGTACTTAAATAGACACATAAGGAGTTAGCTTCCAAGGCAAACTATCCCGCACACCCACTACATATACAGAGCCCTGAGTATGCATGCATGCCCATATGGTACCAGTAACTTCAGTCCCTTTGAAGAAGGATGAGACCTTGGATCTTCAGCTAGCCACTCTCGTTGGTGCACTTAAACCCTTGAATAGCAGAGCCAAACAGTGCACCTGGCCTGGATTATCAAGTAAAGAATGCAGGATCTTCCTCAGCAAGGTGAAAGGACAATGGTGTCTGTATAGAGTGTCTCTGTATCTGAATGGCCTTGTGTCCTGTGGCACTGCAGGTGTCAGCAAGGTAACTAAGAGCAACGATGTATGTATACAGTGTTCATAGAGCTGGATGAGCAAAGTGAAGCAACTCTAAGGCTGCTTTCACACTGGGGCGGTTTGCAGGTGCTATTGCGCTAAAAATAGCGCCTGTGTCAGAGCTGTACTTACCGAGGCCGAGATGCCGAGAGCGGTTCACCCTTGCGACCCGGCGCAGGAAGCCCCTGGAGATGGAACAGGGAGCGAACGGCACCAGGAGGCACAGGCCACCTCCGATATGTAAGCAGGAACTGACGGGGCACCTGGAGGTGATGAGGACCTGGCCCGTGTGGCCGGCAGATGGCAGGGTAGGGAGGCAAGGACCAAACGCCCGGCTAGGGTGCTGACACCGGGGAAATTGGTAGAGATCAGGTGGACAAGCCCGAGGGTCAAACACCGGGGATATCAAGGAAGTCCGTAGGCAAGCCAGGGGGTCAAACACAGGAGATTGTCAAGGAAGTCCGTAAGGCAAGCCAGGGGGTCAAACACAGGAGATTGTCAAGGAAGTCCGTAGGCAAGCCAGGGGGTCAAACACAGGAGATTTATCAAGGAAGTCCGTAGGCAAGCCAGGGGGTCAAACACAGGAGATTTATCAAGGAAGTCCGTAGGCAAGCCAGGGGGTCAAACACAGGAGATTTATCAGAGAGGTCAGGCAATCCGGGTTGGCAACAGTAGGTTCAAGTCAGGGATCTGCAGAAACACAGGACGCACAGGCACTTAGCTGGAGAGACAGACCAGCAAGGTGCCTGTGCGTCAGGGCGCTTTAAATAGGCGCCCGAGTGACGCTAATTGCGCGTCACCGCCGCCAGGTGGGCGCCAGTGCGCATGCGCCGGCGCCGGACCGCCGAGCCGCGAGTGCGCATGCGCCGGAGCGCCGAGCCCCGCGCATGCGCACTAGAGAGCGGGCCGTCCGTCCCGGCGCCGCTCTCCTGATAGTGCCCCCCCCGAGGGGTGGCCTCTGGACACCCAAGCTGGCCATCAGCTCCGGGTGAGCTTGGTGAAAGGCCCGAATTAAGCGTGGAGCGTGCAGATTCCTAGAAGGTTCCCACGAATTGTCCTCAGGGGGGTAAACCCTTCCATCTAATTAAGTACTGAAGCTGTCTGCCCATTTTCCTGCAGTTCAAGATTTCTTCCACCTCAAACTCCCTTTCGCCCTCAACTAGGATAGGGCGGTGGCGGAGGTACTTCCCTGCCAGGGAAAGGACTGGGAGTAACGGGTTTCAGTAGGGAGACGTGGAAAAACCGGATGAATCCTATAGCTCTGGGGAAGCTCGAGTTCAAAGGCCACAGGGTTCACGACCCTTTTTATCTTGAATGGGCCGATGAACTTCGGCCCCAATTTGTGGGAAGGGACAGGTAACTTCAAATTGGAGGAAAGACAGCCAAACCTTCTCGCCGACCTTGAAAAACCGGATTCATTTTCCTCCCCTTGTTGTAATATTTACTGTACCCCTCCTGGGCCTTTTGCATTAGTTCCTGAAGTTTATGAAAGTTGCTTTGTAGAGAATTCACACCGGTCCTGGGCTGCCGGGACTGAGGTTTCCGGGGGTGATGCAGGGAGAAATGAGGGATGGAAGCCGAAGTTTGCCCAGAAAGGTGTTGTTGGGTGGCAGAGTGGATGGAGTTATTGTACGCAAACTCAGCGTATGGCAGCAGGTTGACCAGTCGCTTTGAGAGTCAGAGCAGAAGCATCGGAGGTATTGTTCTAAGGTCTGGTTGGTCCTCTCTGTCTGCCCGTTGCTCTGGGTGGTGATACGCGGAAGAGAGGCAGACCTTAATTTCCAGGGATTTGCACAATTCTTTCCAGAATCTTGACGTGAACTGCGTGCCTCTGTCTGAGGTGATGCTTTTAGGTACCCCGTGCAGCCTTACAATCTCCTTAAAAAACACATCAGCCGTGGTGGAAGCAGAAGGAGTACCCACCAAAGGTATGAAGTGGGCCATCTTAGAGAGCGGTCGATGACAACAAAGATGGTGGTGAATTCCTTTGAATGGGGGTAACTCTACAATGAAATCCATGGAGATCTCTGCCCATGGACGTTCAGGGATAGGTAGTGGTCTTAACAGCCCCCAAGACTTGGCCTTTGGGCCCTTACTGCGCTGGCACGTAATACAGGAAGCAACATAGTCCTTGCAATCACGTCTCCAATCTGGCCACCAGAACGAACGGGAGACGAGTTCAGTAGTCTTTGTGGACCCGAAGTGGCCTGCCAGTTTGTGGTCGTGGAAGGTTTTGAGAACCAATGACCTTGTCTCTTGAGGGACAAAAATTTTCTCCTTGGACCAAAGTAGGTCGTTATGTTTAACCAGGGAGAGGGGTCGGTGGGCACCGGACGGGCGCTGGTAGCTGACTTGATGGCAGTTACGAGGTCCACTTCTGTGATTAAGCAAAAGTTCTGGGGGGATAAAATGGTACTAGGTTCCGTTTCCCGTGGGTGTCCAGAAACATGCGGGAGAGCGCATCTGCCTTCCCATTCTTGGAACCCGGCCGGTATGCAATAAGGAAGTTAAACCTTGAGAAGAAGAAGGGCCCACCTGGCCTGCCTGGGCGAAGGCGTTTGGCTGTTCTCAAAATATTCCAGGTTCCTATGGTCGGTCCAGACCATGACAGGGTGAGATGCCCCTTCTAAGAGGTACCGCCATTCTTCAAGGGCAAATTTAATAGCCAACAGCTCCCTGTCTCCCACATAATAGTTCCTCTCTGGAGGGCTCAATTTCCGAGAAGCAAAGGCTACTGGGTGAAGGAGGGCCTTGGCGCCCTGCCGCTGAGAGAGGATAGCCCCGAGAGCTGTCTCAGAAGCATCTACCTCCAACACGAAGGGTAGTCCGGGATCCGGATGCCGTAGGATTGGGGCAGATGTGAGAACAGGGTCTTTAACTGGGTAAAGGCCGCCTGGGCCTCAGGGGACCAATGGAACTGATTATGTTGGTGGGTTAACTGAGTGATTGGAGCTACAATGGAGGAGAAACCAATGATGAAGCGTCTGTAAAAGTTGGCAAACCCAATGAACCTCTGGACTCCCTTCTTGTCCTTGGGGGCCGGCCAGTCCTGAATGGCTTGAACCTTTTGTGGGTCCATTGCGACTCCGTGGGTGGAAATGATAAATCCCAAGAATTGTACGGTGGTCTTCTCAAACTCACACTTTTCTGCTTTGAGGTAGAGCTTGTGTTGTCTAAGGATGGTGAGGACCAGTCTGACGTGTGTCTGGTGGAGCTCGGGAGTGGCGGAGAAGATGAGAATGTCATCGAGATAGACCACTAAGAAGTCATCTAGGTACCTACGGAATATATCATTGACCAGATGCTGGAATGTGGCTGGGGCATTGCAGAGTCCAAATGGCATAACAAGATACTCGTAGTGCCCGAATCTCGATCTGAAAGCGGTCTTCCACTCATCACCCGCTCTGATCCTTATAAGGTTGTAAGCCCCACGGAGGTCAAGTTTGGAGAAGACCCGTGCTGACCGGAAGCGTTGGAACAACTCAGGAATGAGAGGAAGCGGGTACCGGTTTTTAATGGTGATCTTGTTAATCTCCCGGTAATCGACACAGGGCCTCAGTGTGCCATCTTTCTTTTCGACAAAGAAAATACCAGCCCCAGCCGGTGAAGAGGAGGGACGGATGAATCCCTTGGCTAAGTTTTCGTCGATGTAGGCCTTAAGAGTTTTTAACTCGGTTTCAGATAAGGGAAAGATACGGCCGAAAGGAAAGCCGCGGCCCGGGTAAGAGGTCTATGGGGCAATCGTAGGGCCGGTGAGGTGGTAGGCAGTCGGCCTGCTGTTTGTCAAAGACGTCCTTGAACTCGAGGTAAGACTGGTGGGACGTGTTCTAGGTGCTCGGGCACTGGTACTAGAGCTGAACAAGTAGCAGGGCGGAGAGCAAGGCAGTTCCGGGTGCAGTAGTGAGAGGGGAAGGAGACCTCCTTCGTCCGCCAGTTAATGAGGGGTTCATGCTTTTGTAGCCAGGGGAGCCCAAGATAACGGGGAACATGGGAGAAGGAATAACATCCAAACACAGGGAGCTCTGATGATGACCCGAATCGGTAGTGACCGAGATGAGGCCAGACTCGTGAGTAATTAAGCCGGAACGGGGCAGAGAACCATCGGCTAGGTGAACCTGTAGGCATTGCTTCTTGGGGACAAGGGGAAGCTGAAGCCTGGCGGCAAGGGCAGCATCCAAGAAGCAGCTGCAGGCCCCAGAATCAATGATGGCCGGGAGGCGGACCGCCCTTTCCGTCAACTGTAGGGAGATAAAAAGGACAATGTAAGTTTGGAGAGAGAATCGGAGACTTGGAGGCTGAAATTAGGCATATGTGAGAACTTACTGGGTCTAATGGGGCAGGACCGGAGGAAGTGACCGGAGCTTCCACAGTAAAGGCACAAGTTGCCTTGTCGCCTACGTAAACGCTCCTCTGGGGTCAGGGGAGCGCGGACAAGACCTAGCTGCATGGGCTCGACTCCGGAGGTGCTCCAGGTGGAGCATGAAAAGAGATTGGGCAGGACCAGGACCTGGTTTGGGTAGCATCCAACTGGGACGAGAGGTCTGAAAGCGTTCAGCGCGACGTTCCCGTAAGCGCCGGTCAATTTTGGTTTGACGGCTTGTATGAGATCCTCCAAGGCATCTGGGACGTCAATCCGGGCAGCTCGTCCTTAAGGGTGTCAGATAGCCCTTGGCGGAATTGGTACTTGAGGGCTGGTTCATTCCAGCCGGTGTCGGCTGACCATTTCGGAATTCCGCTGTATAGTCTCTCAACCGGCCTCGGCCTTGAGAAAGGTTTATGTAGGGTGGTCTCAGCCGTGGCCCCCTTTTGAGGGTCATCGTAGAGCTGGCCCATGCTTTCAAAGAAGGTGTCCACAGCGTTCAGTATAGGGCTCCTTTGCTCCATTAGACTATGGGCCCAGGCATGGGGCTCTTCAGCCAGTAGAGAAATAATGAACCCCACTTTTCACCACTTCAGAAGAGAAGGTTCTGGGTTGGAGGCTAGGTACAGGGAGCAGGCGTTTTTGAATGCTGAATCTTTTGCGATCACCGGTGAACGTTCCGGTTATAGGGACCCTGGGTTCCGGAGTGGCCATGACTACTGTGGGGTTCGTAGGTGCTGCAGATGGGGGTAGCCCACTGGGTGCGGCAAGGTTACCCGCTGTGGGGAGAGACGGCCCGGTCAGCTGTTGCAAGCGGCTGTCTATTTGGGTGTACCCCACTTGCAGCTTTTGGACAGCCTCAGTAAGTGGCTGCCATCTGCTGGCACAGGATCTCAAGGGGGAGAACACGCTCTGTCGGCCTCGGACATGGCTGGTCTGTACTGTCAGAGCTGTACTTACCGAGGCCGAGATGCCGAGAGCGGTTCACCCTTGCGACCCGGCGCAGGAAGCCCCTGGAGATGGAACAGGGAGCGAACGGCACCAGGAGGCACAGGCCACCTCCGATATGTAAGCAGGAACTGACGGGGCACCTGGAGGTGATGAGGACCTGCCCGTGTGGCCGGCAGATGGCAGGGTAGGGAGGCAAGGACCAAACGCCCGGCTGGGGTGCTGACACCGGGGAAATTGGTAGAGATCAGGTGGACAAGCCCGAGGGTCAAACACCGGGGATATCAAGGAAGTCCGTAGGCAAGCCAGGGGGTCAAACACAGGAGATTGTCAAGGAAGTCCGTAAGGCAAGCCAGGGGGTCAAACACAGGAGATTGTCAAGGAAGTCCGTAGGCAAGCCAGGGGGTCAAACACAGGAGATTTATCAAGGAAGTCCGTAGGCAAGCCAGGGGGTCAAACACAGGAGATTTATCAAGGAAGTCCGTAGGCAAGCCAGGGGGTCAAACACAGGAGATTTATCAGAGAGGTCAGGCAATCCGGGTTGGCAACAGTAGGTTCAAGTCAGGGATCTGCAGAAACACAGGACGCACAGGCACTTAGCTGGAGAGACAGACCAGCAAGGTGCCTGTGCGTCAGGGCGCTTTAAATAGGCGCCCGAGTGACGCTAATTGCGCGTCACCGCCGCCAGGTGGGCGCCAGTGCGCATGCGCCGGCGCCGGACCGCCGAGCCGCGAGTGCGCATGCGCCGGAGCGCCGAGCCCCCGCGCATGCGCACTAGAGAGCGGGCCGTCCGTCCGGCGCCGCTCTCCTGATAGCCTGCAAACCGACCCGAAACAGCTGCTGCTGTGTCTCCAGTGTGAAAGCCCTGAGGGCTTTCACACTGGAGCGGTGCGCTAGCAGGACGGTAAAAAAAGTCCTGTTAGCAGCATCTTTGGAGCGGTGAAGGAGCGGTGTATTCACCGCTCCTATACCGCTCCTACCCATTGAAATCAATGGGACACCGCGGGGATACCGCCGGCAAAGCGCCGCTGCAGCGGCGCTTTGCGGAGGTTTTTAACCCTTTTGCGGCCGCTGGCGGGGGTTAAAACCACCCCGCTAGCGGCCGCATACCGCGGCTAAAACGATGGTAAAGCAGCGCTAAATATAGCACTGCTTTACCGTCGCTGCCCCGCACCGCCCCAGTGTGAAGCCGGCCTAACTGTGTGCAGTGTCCTTGTTTCCTGCAGAAGGGGAAGTGCCCCTCTCATCAAATTTTGCGGTCAAGGCCCCAACGAACGTCCTGGAACAGGCTGGTAGTTCTGGTGACCCGACTGGTCACATCGCACTGGAAAACTTCTCCCCGACGGTGCAAGTACGCCTGGATGTGCGCCTGGAATCCCCCTTTCCCAGGCTAGATGTCCTGACTGGCTGTAGACACCTGGAACAGTGTGGTGGACTGACCTGGGAGGCAGCACCTCTCCCCTGGGTCCAGTCCCCTTTCCTGCCTTGTGGTAACTGAATCACCTCAGATAAGCAAGATGGAGTCTTTTGTTCCTTTACCCCCAGAGCATGCTGGCTCTTGTAGTTCTGTGTCCATAGAAAGCTATGAGGCCATTTTTGATAGCGACTTCATATCCCAGAATCCTTTGCAGCTGCTGCTGTTAAAGGCCTTCTCCTAGGTTCCTGTAATTGCTTTCACGCTGATTGGCTCCCTCTCCTCCTGCCAATGGAAACATAGGGGAGGATGCAGAGTAAGCAGCACTGTTTGAGTCAGTGAAGATAAAAAAGGGGACTTTCTCCCTCACAGACGAACCTCAGCCATCTTGGCCAGGCCGCGGGATATGCAGGGCACCTGCTATACACTCCCCTCACCAAAGAACCTTTGGTCCCCCAAAGGAAGTAACAGCCCTTGACCTGGTACATGCTTTCAAATACATGTGGATGGAAACAGGTTAATGTACACAGGAAAACAACAATTTACATTTTCACAAGAACCCGACAGAGGAACCTTCCACCAATTAACATAGAAAGGAAGGTTGTCCTGCCCACAGGCCAACTTTTATTGGAATGGCCCAGCCAGATGTGCCAGTGGGTGAGTTAGGTTTGCCCTTAGGTTTGCCCTTCACCAAATTGGCGGTGAGAAGGTCAGGCTCTGCAGGAGTCCCTTGAGAAGTAAGGATAACTTCTTCGGTGCTCATAGATCGGTTTCTTGAGAGGATGATTAACTCTTCCCTTTCTGACTGACAGGTCTTTTTTCACCTTAATGCATAGGATGCATTAAGGTAAAAAACACGAGGGTTTACAACCCCTTTAAAGAGGAAGTAAACCCTCTTTTACAACTTTAGCTTACAGGTAAGCCTATATTAAGGCTTACCTGTAGCTAACAAGGATATCTCCTAAACCTGCACTGTTTAGGAGATATACCTGTATTTGCATGTGCCGACGTCATGCGGCACATGCGCACTTGCAACAACTAAAGCAACGGCGCTATATGCCGATGCTTCAGTTGTACTATGCCGCTCTCGTGCGCATGCTCGTGACGGCATCGCGGCTCTGGCAAATCACAGTGCCGGAGCCGCGATACCCGGAAGTCACTCCGGGAGAACATGTCGGAGGGGGAGAAGAGGACCGATGCCGGGGCTTCGATCTCAGGTAAGTGATGCATAATTAGCTAGTATGCTATGCATACTAGCTAATTATGCCTTTGTCTTGCGGGTTTTTTTTTTTTTCCGTTTTTTTTAAGAGGGTTTACTTCCTCTTTAATTGTGCTTATTCAACACTGATAGAATGGAAGTGTTTGTTTAATTTTACTAGATACATTATATCGCCTTCCTGTTTACCAGAACAGAGAATTTTTATGGACCGATGAAAAATCCCTCATATTCCAAGGATATTGTCACTGATATTTGAGGATATCCTATTAAGAACATGTATTACTCAAGAGACCCTCAAAGTGAAAACAAACAGGCTCATCAGCGTTAAGAAAGCAAAAAAAAAAAGAAAAAAAGGTCAAACAGGAATGGGGAATTTTACACACAGTATGACTTTTTTTCAGGGATGTTGTTTTATTGCAAAAAAAAACTTTATTCTTCACCTTCAACCTGCAAGCAGATTTGCTGCAACACTTTGTTACCTTTATTTTTTTAACAGTCTATAGACCAAGAAATGTTTGTTTGTAAATCAGTTTGAGATTTCACACACAGAATGTGCACCTTTGGCTTTTACAACCTCTCCTGAACAACTTTCCTTGACAGATAGTAAACAACATTTAAAAACTTCAGTTTAGCCGCGTTTGCATTTAGAAGCGTTTTTTTTTGTCTTTCAAATAGTCAAAAATGAAAACGCCTGTAAACGAAATGCGGTTAAACGCGAGTTACCACGTTTACAAGCTGTTACAGGCATTTAGCGTTTCAAATTCATCTGTACAGTGGCGGCTGGTGCTCAAAATTTTTTGGGGGGGGCGCAAACAAACAGCCTCACTGTGCCATCAAACGCTGCCACTGTGCCCGTTAAATGCTGCCACTGTGCCCATTAAGCGCTGCCACTGTGCCCATCTAACGCTGCCACTGTGCCCATCTAACGCTGCCACTGTGCCCCAAGTGTTGCCATTGTGCCTTAAAGCGGAAGTAAACCCATCGATTTAACAGTCTAAAAAAAAAGGCATGCCGTGAATGCTAACTGCACATTGGCTGTGCTCTCAACCAAACAGTCAAACCATCCAATGGCTGGTGTCATAACGGATCACATGTGCAGCACTGTGGCAGTTGAAGATTAAACAGAGGCAAAGATGGCAGCTTCCTTGGCTGAAAACGATAGGGGGGTTTACCTACACTTTAAATGCTGCCAATGTGCCCTCTGCCCGCCATCTACCGGCACTTATCTTGTCTCGGTGTGCAGCTGGTGATGGCGTCAGGCGGCGAGCAGTGTCTCCTCATTGCGACCCGATACCTTCTTGCGCGCTCCTCCTGTCTTCTGCAATGATAGGTGGGGCGCAAACAAACAGCCTCACTGTGCCATCAAACGCTGCCACTGTGCCCCAAACTCTGCCACTGTGCGCATTAAATGCTGCCACTGTGGCCATTAAACGCTGCCACTGTGCCCATCTAACGCTGCCACTGCGCCCATTAAATGCTGCTACTGTGCTCCAAACACTGCCACTGTGCCCCAAGTGCTGCCACTGTGCCCATCTAACGCTGCCACTGTGCCTCAAGTGCTGCCATTGTGCCTCAAATGCTGCCACTGTGCCCATTAAATGCTGCCACTGTGCTCCAAACACTGCCACTGTGCCCCAAGTGCTGCCACTGTGCCCATCTAACGCTACCACTGTGCCCCAAGTGCTGTCACTGTGCCCATTAAATGCTGCCACTGTGCTACAAACACTGCCACTGTGCCCCAAGTGCTGCCACTGTGCCCATCTAACGCTACCACTGTTCCCCAAGTGCTGTCACTGTGCCCATTAAATGCTGCCAATGTGCCCTCTGCCCGCCATCTACCGGCACTTATCTTGTCTCGGTGTGCAGCTGGTGACGGCGTCAGGCGGCGAGCAGTGTCTCCTCATTGCGACCCGATACCTTCTCGCGTGCTCCTCCCGTCTTCTGCAATGATTGGACGCCTAGGCGTCCAATCACAGCGCCTGTGACTTCAGCCAATCAGGTGACAGGTAACACATACCCGGCAACCTGATTGGCTGAGAGGCGGGTCAGTGTAAGGGAAGCAATGTATTCGCTTCTCTAACACAATACTGTGTAAACAGCGAACGCACAGCATTGCGCCCGCTGTTTACACTTATGGAAGCCTATTAGAGCACACCGCTCTAATAAGGTCCCCTATTAGAGCTTACAGCTCTAATAGGGGCGCTTCCAGAAACACCCCCCCCCCCCCACTGTAATTCAGATGCCCGGCGCCCGACAAGGGGCCGGACACCTGAATAGGGGGCGGCAGCGGTGACAATAGATAGATTAGTGCAATGCATGAATCTATCAATTGGTGATAGAGCGGTGCAGGAGAGAGGGGGCGGCGCTCCTGCGCCCTCTATGCACGCACCGCTACTGCATCTGTATATCCAAATATCCCAATATATTAGTTACCATGGCAGAAGAACAGATTCATCGAATGTTGGTGATAACTTATCCAGGGGTACCACTTTTTTTCAAATTTGGAAATTTGGTCTCTTTCAATCGCCACCATTTTGGCATGAGACATGAATGTATTCAATCTATGCTTTGTCTCAGTCATCACCAAAGTAGGGGAACTCCATGCCTGATGCGCCTTGAGGCGATTCAGTTCGCATTTGCAGCGCTATACAAATCATTCATTCATTCATTCATTCATGCCTTTGCAATCATTTGTTTTGCAGCCGTAAGGAGATGAACAAAGAGTTTGAATTGGGTGTGTGTTAAACAATCTGGTTTCAAATTAAGTATTGCAGTGGTTGGATCTGGTTGTATGTTCTAATTAGTTTTTTTAGCAAAAAAAAAAATGCAGATTTTTACATGTATGTCAGAATTGGCCCGGACTGGAACTGGTTAAAAATACATTTGTGGTGTATTAATAAATACAGAGCTGTATTCAGCTGTCTTTTATATCTGCCTGGAGTCAGCTTTACGGCCCCCAGATACTTTCTTTTTCTTAAAACTCAACTTGGTCCCTTTCGTTCCGGCTAAAATTTGCTTTTTAGCAATAAATGACTTCTCGTTGCAGAACATAAGTGCAGTGTGTTCCCCATTTATAACACGGAAGGAGTCAGTCTTGTTTGTGAGACATTTTATTTGATTTTACAGAATTGTAATATTCATAGAGAGGTCATGAGAACCAGAAGGACTGACCAAACACAAATGGACGTCTTACTTCCCTGAACAATGGCACGGCAACATTTGTGTGTATATAAGTATGGAGGAGAGGCACCAATGTCCCATTCCCAGGCTCGGAGGGTGACATGGTGTTATCCATTCATTCACAGACAGTCAGTGGATTGTTTGATATATTATATACACCATTAAATGGTAAATAGAAGGAATGTCAGACTGGATTCAAAAAATACGAATCCAACCAATATACTGACACCATTCTCGGAAAGAGGACCTGTCTCTTCCAGACAACAGAGTAAGCTGATGGACCATGGCTGGTTATAGAAAAGTCAAACATTTGCGAGATTCAATAAAGATTTAACAAACTCGAACAACACTTATAACATTCTTAAAGTGGGGTTGCCACCAAAAAAAAAATGTGGCTTAGAAATCATAAAAAAAATAAAAAAAAAATAATTGGAAAAAAATTTTTTTTTACTCACCTCTAAATGCCTGTTGCTAGGGGGTCCTTTGAAGTCTGCCACCTTGATTGCCTGGGCTAAACGTCACTTCCCCTGGCGCCGCACAGTCATCTGGGACCTGTCATGTGTCCCAGATGAGTGAGCGTCGAATCACGGCGCACGGCGCCGCTCGTGCATGCGCAGTGGGTGCCCTGCTGTGAAGCCACAGCCGGGTTCCCACATTAAGAATGCCGGCGCCGCGAGTGGAGCGGGGAACGAGGGGGGGTCTCGTTCCCTCGCATCGCTGGACCCCAAGACAGGTAAGTGTCCGATTATTAAAAGTCAGCAGCTGCAGTATTTGTAGCTGCTGACTTTAATTTTTTTTTTTTTGTGGGCACTCCACTTTAAGTTAAAAAGCTAAATAATAAGGCTTTGCATTTGGTTATTATTTGCAATCGATTAGAAAATCATTATCATTACAAATGATATCTTGAAGCACAAGGCAAGTATAATGTAAAATATGTCTCCTATCTACCATCTATTACAAAACATATGTGCTGCAACACTTAAAGAGTAACTCCACTTTCATGGGGGAAAAAATAATAATAATAAAAAAAGATATATATATATATATAGCATACAGTATACAACTGCGACAAAAGTCATATTGTAATTGAATCTTGTTAACTGCTTAAGGACCGCCTCCTGCCCATTTACTTTGGCAGAATGGCACGGCTGGGCACATCAACGTACAGGTACGTTCCTCTTTAAGTGCCTAGCTGTGGGTCGCGCGCACGGCGCCGCCGGCGAGCTCGCGACCCAGTCCTGAGCTCTGTGACCGTGGCCGTGGGACCCGCGGACCTGATCACCGCTGGTGTCCCGTGATCGGGTCACAGAGCTGAAGAACGGGGAGAGGTATGTGTAAACAAACCTCTCCCCGCGCTTCCTAGTGAGACTGTCACTGATCGTCTGTTCCCTGTCATAGGGAAAGACGATCAGTGATGTCGAACGCCAAGCCACGCCCCCCTACAGTAAAGAAAACACACACAGGTCACACTTAACCCCTCCCCGCCCCCTAGTGGTTAACCCCTTCACTGCCAGTGTCATTTACACAGGAATCAGTGCATTTAAATAGCACTGGATTGCTGTATAAATGACAATGGTCCCAAAAATGTGTCAAAAATGTCCGATGTGTCGCAGTCACAATAAAAAATCGATGATCGCCACCATTACTAGTAAAAAAAAATATTAATAAAATGCTATATAACTATCCCCTATTTTGTAAACGCTATAACTTTTGCGCAAACCAATCAATAATCGCTAATTGCGATTTTTTTTACCAAAAATATGTAGAAGAATACGTATCGGCCTAAACTGAGGAAAAAAATTTTTTTTATATATTTTTTGGGGATAATTATTATAGCAAAAAGTTAAAAATAATGTGTTTTTTTCAAAATTGTCGCTCTATTTTTGTTTATAGAGCATAAAATAAAAACCGCAGAGGTGATCAAATACCACCAAAAGAAAGCTCTATTTGTGGGGAAAAAAAGGACCAATTTTGTTTGGGAGCCACGTCGCACGACCGCGCAATTGTCAGTTAAAGCGACGCAGTGCCGAATCGCAAAAAAGGGCCTGGTCCTTTGGCTGCAAATTGGTCTGGGGCTTAAGTGGTTAAAAATAACCTTTCCTTTTCAATCTGCAGACGCTATCATTGTCTGTAAAATGCAATATGGCTACCTGGGGGTGTTCTCTATACAGGAAGTGTACAGAATGCCCCCCCCCCCCCAGACACATGATTTCCTGATTGGCTCACTGATTTTCCCAGAAGTCTGCACTAGACAAGTAAGATACAAATAAGATTTTTGGCATCCCCTGCAACAAAAATGTAATTTTTGGTGAGATACTCCCAATAGGAAATCAGGTCTAAAGGTATGCAGACCCAGCAGTTCTCCTCAATAGAGCCCTACAGCAGCTGGTTGATTATTAAGAAACCACTTCCATTGGACTCACTTGGCACATGGGCACAGAGAAACAGCGATTTCTGCAGAATAACGAAAGGTAGGAATCTGCAACAAAGTTTGTTAACCACTTCAGCCCCGGACCAATTGGCAGCCAAAGGACCAGGCCCCTTTTTGCGATTCGGCACTGCGTCGCTTTAACTGACAATTGCGCGGTCGTGCAAAATGGCTCCCAAACAAAATTGGTGTCCTTTTTTTCCCACAAATAGAGCTTTCTTTTGGTGGTATTTGATCGCCCCTGCGGTTTTTATGTTTTGCGCTATAAACAAAAATAGAGCGACAATTTGGAAAACAATGCAATATTTTTTGCTTTTTGCTATAATAAATATCCCCAAAAAATATATAAAAAAACATTTTTTTCCCTCAGTTTAGGCCGATACGTATTCTTCTACATATTTTTGGTAAAAAAAATCGCAATTAGCGATTATTGATTAGTTTGCGCAAAAGTTATAGCGTTTACAAAATAGGGGATAGTTTTATAGCATTTTTATTAATATTTTTTTTTTTACTAGTAATGGCGGCGATCAGCGATTTTTATTGTGACTGCGACATTATGGCGGACACATCGGACATTTTTGACACATTTTTGGGACATTTGTCATTTATACAGAAATCAGTGCTATTTAAATAGCACTGATTCCTATGTAAATGACAGTTGTAGTGAAGGAGTTAACCACTAGGGGGCGGGGAGGAGTCAGTGTGACGTGTTGTGTTTTTTTTTACAGTAGGGGGCGTGGCTGTACGTCTGACGTCATTGATCGGCTTTCCCGATGACCGGGAACAGCCGATCAATGACAGGCAGTGTAGGAAGCGCGGGGAGAGGTTTGTTTACACAGACCTCTCCCCGTTCTTCAGCTCTGTAACCCAATCGCGGGATACCAGCGGCGATCGGGTCCGCTGGTCCCGCGGCCGTGGTCACGGAGCTCCCGACCGGGTCGCGAGCGCGCCGCTGGCGGCGCGCACACGACCCACGGGCAGGCAATTTAAAGGGGACGTACCCGTACGTGCTTTTGCCTGCCCGTGCCATTCTGTAGACGTATATCTACATGAGGCGGTCAGGAAGCGGTTAAAATCCTTGCAATGTACATCGATCACCCAGAGGGGAATGTTTTTTTTTTTCTCAACAAAAGTGGAGTTACGCTTCAACCACTTCAGCCACGGAAGGATTTGCCCCTTAATGACCAGGCCATTTTTTGCGATACGGCACTGCATCGCTTTAACTGACAATTGCGCGGTCGTGTGACGTTGCACCCAAATAAAATTGACGTCCTTCTTTTCCCACAAATAGAGCTTTCTTTTGGTGGTATTTGATCACCTCTGCGGTTTTTATTTTTTGTGCTATAAACAAACAAAGAGCAACAATTTTGAAAAAAAACAACAATTTGTTTTACTTTTTGCTATAATACATATCCAAAAAAATATATAAAAATGTAGCAAGGTCTCTAGCCTTGTCCAGACTAATGAGAACTTTCCAGGCCAAAGATGGCTGACATCCTTCTGTATGTGGTGGGTTGTGAGGCATGGTAGGTGCAAGATGGACAAAGTTATTGGGCGCCAGACACTTCTTGGATGTAAAAGAGGTTTTTCATTTCTCTTGACTGTCATTTTTGTATTTTTGGGGGCAAGGGGGTTAGGACCAGGACACCCTTGATAGTTGCAAATTCAATTGGCAGACTCTGAGACTTCAATAAGAAAATAAACCATGCAGGGAAAGGCCCCAGCAAGAAGCCACATCTGCACTTGCAGGAATGCTGTCTCCTATGGAAAAAGTCTTTAACAGTTCCTAACTCAAACGTTACAGTTCTTTCAGCTTCACTACAACTGCTCCTTGTAGTTCTTCAATACTGAGCTCCCGGTCTCTTACTAGACCCTCAGATTCACTGACTGAATCCCTTGAGCTCCTCAAAAGTTTTGCAGTGGTATCTCCCTCAAGCGTCACCCCTGCTTCCCTGCTGGGTCCCTAGCTTGGCACTCCAGATACTTCTCAAGCTTCACCCCTGCTAACCGACGAGGTCCCTAGCTTGACTTACAAGGCTGCTCTGCAAGCGTCTCCTCCGCGCGTTGGGTCTCTGACTTCAAAAGCCTGAAGTCATCAAAGCCTGAAGTTTCCCAATTCTCCTTTCGGTGAGAATATGGTTCCAGTAATTGCTTCAGTTACTCAATGTGGTCCCTGGTAAAGGGGGTTGGTCCCTTTGTGGCGACAGCTTCCTCTCTACCTCCGACCACTGACAGGTTCTCCAGGCCAGCAGGACCGTCACTTTTGGTTGCACTGCAAGCCGCAACCCTGCACTGCCCTCTTACTTCTGGATAGGCCCTCACACAGCCTGGCAGCCAGATGCCCCCGGGATAGGTTCAATCTCCAGCCTAGCAGCCCGGGGTGTACAACACACGTCCACTCAGACAGTCATCCAGGTGACACAGAACATTGATCACCTGACTCCACCAGAATATATAGGTTCTCCCAGCAGGCCAAGGGATTCAAGAAAACCCCTGCCTATTGGCTGAGATAACCCATATACTCATAACCCGACCTTGGGTTGCCCTTCTCATATCTAGTTCCACCAAGCACCTCAGCCACCTAGTGGTAGAAGAGAAAAGTGCAACAAGGCTAAACTTGGGTAGAAATCAATAGATCTCTATCAGTCAACCAAGATAACTATTCCTGGCAAGTAAATTTGTGAGGAGCTCCCTGACTAAACCCCAGGGTGCTAGAAAAAAAAATGTATTCATCAGTTTAGGCTGATATATATTATTCTACATATTTTTGGTAAAAAAAAAAAATCGCAATCAGCAAATATTGATTGGTTTGCACAAAAGTTATCGCGTCTACAATCTACGGGATAGACTTTCTTTTATTTATTGTTTCTACTGGTAATATAGGCGATCTGCAATTTTTAGCGGGACTGCGACATTGCGGCGGACAAATCTGACCCCAAAAATGACACTTTTTGGGGACCAGTGACATTATTACTTACAGGTAAGCCTATATAAGGCTTACCTGTAGCTAAAAAAAAGGCACTGATCAATGTATCAAATGACACTGGCAAATCACAGGCAGGCAAGGGTTTACTTCCTCTTTAACACTAGGGGGCGATCAAGGGGTTAAGTGTGTTCCCTCAGCGTGTTCTATATGTGGGGGGGTGGGATACCAGGGACATGACAGAGATCACTGTTCCCAATCACTGGGAACAGTAGATCTCTTTCATGTCCCCCTGTCAGAACGGGGATCCACTTTTTTACACAGGCAGATCCCCATTCTGCCTCTGTAACAGGCAATCGCAGGTACGCTCCCGCAGTGTGAGCGAGATCACTGTGCGAATCGCTGTACAGGTACGATAATTCGCGCACCGCTGCCAACCTGACGCAGTATATCTGCATGAGATGGTCGGAAAGCGGTTCTAAAGACAGAAGGTTTTTTTACCTTAATTTATTCTATGCATTAAGGTACAAAAACCTTCTGGGTGCAGCTCCCCCCAGCTTCTCGTAGAATGCGCTGTAACCGCCTCGGGAGGAGCCCTTTGGATAGCTTGAACCACCCATGCCGCAATGGATCTGACGGAAGCCCTGAGGCCCTTGTTTTTTCCGTGGAACAGAACAAAGAGGTAGTCAGATTGTCGAAAAGAAGCTGTAGCCTCCAAGTATTGTTTCAAGGTAACACCCATATCGAGGGAATGTGGCTCCAGACTTCCCACCACAAAACGATCGGTTCGATCGAGGCCGAAGGTAAGATGGAGAACGCCAGATTGATAAGGGCAAAAACGGTCACCTGCTGTTTAACTGGGTTTCCTGACAGATGCGCAGCCTACCTGCCAGTGGCTAGGTTTTAGCTTATTCCAGCGCTACTTTCCCTGCCCACTCCATACCCTGCTAGTAGCTAGGGCTTTGTTTCCCTGCAAAGGTAAAGCATAATGGACTACTATGCATCGCATAGTAGTCCATTATGTGTCACTTACCTGACACAGGAGCCAGCAAAGTCACGCTGTCCCTTTGTGTACGGAGCCTCCATCTTCTTAGTGGGTCTCGCTGCTCCGGCGCTGTCATTCGACGGAGCCGTGATGGCGTCACTCCCACACATGCGCACGGGAGCCACCACTCGCGCCATATCGACGTTAACAGCGGCGCTCTCAGTGCGCCTGCACGCTACTGTCTACGGCGCATGAGCCGTAGACAGCGGTGCCTGTCTTTTGGAAAATACCTCCTAAACCGCGTAGGTTTAGGAGATATTTCTTGGACCTACAGGTAAGCCTTAATCTAGGCTTACCTGTAGGTCAAAGTGGTTTGTAAGGGTTTACAACCACTTTAAAGGAGGAATGCGACATCTTCATTCCAAGGTCGCAAATCGACCAAACTCTATCGTGGGGGAGAAATCTTCGGCTAGGAAGACCATCAACTGGGTCCTACGGAGGAGGACAAGAAAAGAACACAAAGATTTATGGGAGTAGTGTCCTATAGTGTAGTAGAGGCGGGACTTAACCCACACGTTGCTGCCATGGAGTCTGTCAGGAAACAACTTTATTGATCCAGCAGAATTAAGGACACTCCACTCACACTCCCCTTTGATGCGTTTTGCCCCCGACTGGGGCTTAATCGTAGATCAATCATAATCAATAAAGTTGGTTCTGGCTATTTGAATCAGCAGTGCGTGGCTTTACATTTGTACAACTAAAGTTTTTTGTACAATAAATTTTTGGCAAGAAAAAAGTGTCAGCTGAGCCAACAGGAGGAATTTGACAAAATTCAAGCAGTGCATGTCTAGCTTTAAACAAAGGTTTTTAAAGTATGCAATTTGGAGTTAGATAAGTCAGAATTCAACCACAACAGCCATCCAAACGTTAATTAACCGCTTCCCGACCGACTAACGCCGATATACGTCGGCAAAATGGCACGGGCAGGCAAAATCACGTACCTGTACGTGATCGTGCATGTGCCTGCCTGTGGGTCGCGCGCACGCCGCCAGCGGCGCGCTCGCGACCCGGTCGGGGAGCTCCGTGACCCCGGCCGCGGGACCAGCGGACCTGATCGCCGCTGGTGTCCCGCGATCGGGTTACGGAGCTGAAGAACGGGGAGAGGTCTGTGTAAACAAACCTCTCCCCGCGCTTCCTACACTGCCTGTCATTGATCGGCTGTTCCCTGTCATCGGGAAAGCCGATCAATGACGTCAGCCCCACCCCCTAATGTAAAAAAAAAAAACACACACGTCACAGCCCATAACCCCTCCCCTCCCCCTAGTGGTTAACCCTTCACTACAACTGTCATTTATACAGGAACCAATGCATTTAAATAGCATTGATTGCTGTATAAATGACAATGGTCCAAAAAATGTGTCAAAAATGTCCGATGGTGTCCGCCATAATGTCGCAGTCACAATAAAAATCGCTGATCGCCGCCATTACTAGTAAAAAAAAAATATTAATAAAAATGCTATAAAACTATCCCCTATTTTGTAAACGCTATAACTTTTGCGCAAACCCAATCAATAATCGCTAATTGCGATTTATTTTTTTTACCAAAAATATGTAGAAGAATACTATCGGCCTAAACTGAGGAAAAAAAAATGTTTTTTTTATATATTTTTTTGGGATATTTATTATAGCAAAACGTAAAAAATATTGCATTTTTTTTCAAAATTGTCGCTCTATTTTTGTTTATAGCGCAAAAAACAAAAACCGCAGGGGCGATCAAATACCACTAAAAGAAAGCTCTATTTGTGGGAAAAAAAGGACGCCAATTTTGTTTTGGAGCAACGTCGCACGACCGCGCAATTGTCAGTTAAAGCGACGCAGTGCCGAATCGCAAAAAGGGGCCTGGTCCTTTGGCTGCCAATTGGTCCGGGGCTGAAGTGGTTAAGGAAAGAGTCTTCAGGTACAGTACAGTATAGGACAAAGGGGGTCTTCAATCTATGGTCCTTCTGAAGGCTTACCACTTCATTGGCTTTGACCAGGGCCGGGACAAGGGGTGGGCAGGAGGGGCGGCTTCCCAGGGCACCGTGGTATCATGTGAGGTGGGGGAAAGCGGGGGGCACCACAAGGAGATTGGAGCAGGGTATTTGTGTTGAGAAGGGGAATTTGGGGGGGGGGGGGGGCAGGAGGTAAGAAGTATTCTAGGAGGGCAGATTTACGGAGGTGTGCTAGGAGTAGTGATTTGGGGGGGGGGGGATTTGTGATGGAGGGGGGGGGGAGAAGAGTAATTGTGCAAGGAGGGGGGATTTTGGGGGGGTTTGTGCTATATAAGCAATGTGGTTGAAATATTTTTTTTGGGGGGGGGGGGTTGTGCTTGTAGGGGGATTTGGAGTAGGGAGGAGTTGTGCTTGGAGGGGAAATTTGAGGGGGTGGGGGATTTGTCCTAGGAGGGGGATTTTTTTTTTTTTTTTAGGGGGGATTTGTGCGTATGGGGAGAGAGAGGATTAAGTTGGGTGGGGGGGGGGGGGGTTGGTGGGCACAGATTTGTATTGGCAGGAGGGGGAATATATGCTTAAGAGGTGAGCATACAGATAACTGCTCCCTTTTTATGGGAGGGGGGATTTCACTGACGTATAATGCTACATACATTATGGGGGGGGGGGGTGTAATTTGGCATGTTCGCCCTGAGCTCCAGATGACCTTGTCCCGGCACTGGCTTTGACTATGATAACCTTGATCAGAGGCTCAATGGAACGACTTTGAGGTCTGAAAATTTAGATCTGGCTCCTCATAAGCAGGTGGAGCTTTGAAAAGCAGAACCACCCTCTGTTGTACTATATGACAACTTTTTTGCCCCACCACCATGGCATTTCTCTCAAGGCAACAATGACAGATCTGACCTTCTTTCTTGTAACTGACTACTCTCCTGGATCATACAGACATGTATTTAGAACCGAATAAAAAAATAGTGGATCATTCTCCCATACAGGGCAAAATGACAAGTTTCATCCCATCCCCCAACTCGCCTTCACTGGCCCCCCTACAATCAGCACCAATAAAAACTCAAGTGTGTTTCTTTAGCACTACACTTGTGGCGTAAAAATTTACATTTGTGCTGCTTTTATTTTTATGATATTAGCAATTGTTTTTTTTCCAGAATATGACATAACCTGGCCCCCCCTACAACAGCTGTTTAAATGTAATGATTTATGAAAGGTCACCCCCCCCCCCCTCCCTACAACAGCCCAAAAAACACGAAACTGGGCTCGTTGGTTAGTACTACGTTTGTGCTGGTTTGTGCTGCTAATATTTTTTTTTTTGTGCTGTTATGGTTTTTACGTTTTTTGTCAAACCCCCACCCACTTTGCCCCACTACAATCAGCACAAATAAAAACTCAAGTGTGTTTCTTTAGTGCTACGTTTGTGCCGTAAACATTAACATTTGTGCTGCTTTTATTTTTGCGATATTAGCAAATGTTTTTTTCCAGACTATGACATCACCTATGCCCCCTACAACATTGTCTCACTAGCAGTGGCCCCTGAGCCAGAGCTCACTAACCAGGTACGTGACAGGAGGGCAGGGTGATGTCATCGCCTGTAAAAAAAAAAAATTACTAATATCTTAAAAATAAAAGCAGCACAAATGTAAATTTTTACTGCACAAAACAGCACAAACGTAGCACTAAAGAAACACGTTTGCGTTTTTATTTGTGCTGATTGTAGGGGGGCAAAGTTGTCTGGGTTTGATTAAAAAAAACAAAACAAATAAAAAATTTAGCAGCACAAACGTAGCACTAACCAATGAGATCAGTTTTGTGTCTTTTGGGTGTTGTAGGGGGCATAGGTGATGTCATAGTGTGGAAAAAAACAATTTCTAATGTCTTAAAAAACGGAAAATTTATATCAAATACTTACCGTAATTTTCCTTTCCTGATAGGCTCCATGGCAGCATACGTGTGGGTTGGCCCCGCCTCCATAACTACCCAATAGGACCCCTCTCCCATAAATCTTTGCTCCTGGCTGCTATCCGTGTTCCGTAACTAGCCTACTCCAGACATTTGGGAGGGAACTCCTGCTGCCATGGAGCCTATCAGCAAAGGAAAATTACGGTAAGTATTTGATATAAATTTTCCGTTTTCCTGACAGGCTCCATGGCAGCATACGTGTGGGAAATAACTCGCCAAAACACACTCGGGTGGGCAAAATGTTGAGCAAAGAAAACCAAATTTATTTAACATTGTCCAATGACAATACTTGTAAACCAAAATTAATAGAAGACAGCGCAGCTGGTTCAACGCAATAATGAGAAAGAAAAGTATTAATTGTGGACCAAGAGGCCGCTCTACAAATAACATCAGGCGCCACATGCCGAGAAGCTGCCCACGAAGTTGAGATGCTCCGTGTTGAATGAGCCGTCACTGCCTCAGGAGGAGCCAAGCCCTTAGCTCCGTATGCCCTTTGAATCGTCTGCACAATCCACGCGGAAATTGACCTAATTGACGCACGCATCCCTTTATTCTTGCCATGAAGAAGGACAAAGAGGAATTCCGTTTGCCTGAATGGAGCTGTTGCCTCCAGATATTGTTTTAAGGTGTGGCCTACATCGAGAGGATGGATCTCTTGGTCATCTGATGTTTTGAAGGTAGGAAGTACAATCTCCTGATTCTCATGGAAGACTGTGGTCACTTTAGGGTTTGACCCTAACATTGGAATCAGCACTACTCTGTCTTCAAAAAAGGTCAGAAAAGGTTCCTCTGAACCCAGATTCCTGATCTCTGATACCCTTTTCGCTGACGTTATTGCCACTAGGAAGATAGTCTTTAGAGTAAGATCCTTAACAGGCAAAGGTTGAGACGAATCTTTCCCAAGATTTGACAGAAAATCCAAAACTAATGGAAGGTCCCATTTGGGAAACCTGGGTCTTCTTTGTGGTCTGAGCCTGATGGCACCCTTAAAGAATTGACGAACTAAGGCGTGATTCGCCCATGAGACTCCCGTGAAGGCTGAGATGGCTGACACTTGCACCCTTAACGAACCGACCGCCAGGGATAAGTCTAATCCAGACTGAAGAAAGCTCAGGATATCATGAACCTCTGGAGAGTTACACGAGTTTTCTCTTGACGACATGTGTTCAGCAAACCTGGACCAAATGCGCTCATACACCCTATTAGTGCTTCTTCGCCTGGCATTAAGAAGAGTTGGAATCGCTTCTTTCGGGCAACCAAGCGCCTCTAGCCTTCCCCTCTCAAGAACCACACCTTGAGATGCAGACATGCTGGAAACGGGTGTAACGTCTTGCCTTGAGACAATAGATCCGGCCTGAGAGGTAGGGGAATTGGGTCTTGATAGCTGAGGAGCAGCAGCAGAGGAAACCACGGCCTGTTGGGCCAGAATGGAATAACCGCAATAATCTCCACTTTTTCTGTTCTGAGCCTCCGCAGAAACTGCAGAATTACCGGTACTGGAGGGAAGGCATAGGCCCTCTGGAACTCCCAACTGGTCGTGAGAGCATCTATCCCGAACGCCTGAGGGTCCCTGAACCTCGCAAAGTACTTCGGTATCTTGAAGTTGCACGGGGAAGCGAACATGTCGACTTCCGGAGACACACCCAGTGTTAGGAGCCACTCGAAAACTTCTCTGTGGAGGGACCATTCGTTGTTGTCCAACTCGACCCGGGACAAGAAGTCTGCTTGCACATTCTGGACCCCCGGAATGTATACTGCCGAGATGTTGGCTAAGTTCTTTTGCGCCCAACTCATTAAAGGCTCCACTTCTTGTAACAGGGACCAGCTGTGAGTCCCGCCTTGTTTCCTTATGTATGCCACTGCTGTTGTGTTGTCCAACCTTAGCATGACGGAAGAGTTCGACACTAGATGGCGAAAGGATAGGAGTGCCTGAAAGGCTGCCCTCAGTTCCAGGATGTTGGAAACGACTCCTTGAGACTGGCATGTCCACCTGCCCTGAGCTACCTCCGAAAGGCAATGAGCGCCCCAACCCTGGTTGCTGGCATCTGAGGTCACCGTGATCCATGAGATGGGGACAATCGAATGATGGTTGCGCAGATTCTTCCCCTGGAGCCACCAGAGGAGAGATGTCCTCATAGATGGGGTAAGGAAGATGCGCTGATTCTGGTCGACAGAGTTCCACTGATGCAGAAATCCCTTCTGAAAGGGACGGGTATGCCACTGGGCCCACTTCACCATGGGAATGGTTGCTGTCATCGTACCAATTATTTTCAGGCACTGGAGAGCAGAAAGGTGAGTTGATCCACGTGCCTCCTGAATCCTGTCTCGGATTACCATGATTTTCTCCTCTGGGAGGGAGATGGAACCCTCCACGGTGTTGAAAAGAGCGCCCAGAAACACGAGGGACTGAGATGGCTCTAGCTGGCTCTTTTCTAAGTTCAGGAGCCACCCGAACTCTTGCAGGGTAGAGATGACAACCTCTTTGTGAACTAATAGCTGATCCTTGCTCTGAGATAGTAGAAGCAGGTCGTCCAAGTAATGGTGGAGACACACACCCTTGACCCTGAGAAGAGCCACTACCGCCAATAGCACCTTGGAAAAAACCCGGGGTGACGTGGTTAACCCGAAGGGTAGACAAATGAACTGAAGGTGTTGGTTGCCTACCGCGAAGCGGAGGAATTTGTGGAAGTCCCTTGTCACAGGCACATGAAAATATGCGTCTTTCAGGTCGATTGATATTAACCAGTCTCCCAAGTGTACTGACTGTTGTATGGTAAGTAGGGACTCCATCTTGAATTTCTCCTTGCGGATGAATGAGTTGAGGTGAGTCAGGTCTATTACTGGCCTCCATGTGCCGTTCTTCTTCTGCACCAAAAACAGGGGTGAATACATGCCTTCGCCCCTCTCTTCTTCTGGGACGGGTACGACTGCTCCTTGTTCCAATAAACAGCTTACGTAGGTCAACAGGACCTGTCTTTTCTCTTCTGAGCTTGGAAGAGTAGTAGGGATGAATCTGAGTTTTGGAGTGTTGCAGAAGACCCACTTGTGACCGGACGATACTGTCTTTACGGTCCAATAGTCCCGAATTGAGGCCGCCCAAACATGTTTGAAGTGGAGAAGACGGGCCCCCACCCGACATGTCTGAGCGGGCCCAATTTCAAAAGGACTTCCCAGCCTCCTGGTTCCCAGAGGAACCACCTTTAGAGGCCTTCTTGAAAGAAGACTGCCTGGACCTCCATGTCCTGGAGAATTCTCGGCCGGGTTTATAGCTGCGTGCATCCCTGGCACGATCCGCATTCTGTCTTCTTGGAAAAGAGCGTCTCTGATTTTGAGGACGCCTATCCTGAGGGAGAAACCCAGACTTCCCACCTGTGGCCCGGGATATGGCAGAATCAAGCTTATTGCCGAATAATGAGGACCCTTCAAAGGGGATGCGGCACCAAGCCTGCTTAGAAGCAGGGTCTGCGAGCCACGGACGGAGCCACAATGCACGTCGCGCCGAAACGGCTGCCAGCATATCCCGAGACATCAGGCGAATGACATCAATGGATGCCTCCCCCAAGAAGGCTGAAGCCATCCTAATCTCTTGAATAGGTGAGTCTTTAGCTGTGTCTATCGAAATGCCTCTCAGGTATTCTTCAATGCTGTCAGCCCAGAATTCTATGGCCTTTGACACTGCTGCGATCGCAAGCACTGGCTTGCACGCCATCCCGGAGGTCAAATAGATTTTCTTTAGATCTGAATCGATCCGTCTCTCTAAAGGATCCTTGAATGACACAGTGTCTTCTAAGGGGAGAGTCACATATCTCACCAGACGCATAAGTGCTGCATCTACCATTGGAGCTGACTCCAGGTGTTTCACATCTTCTTCCTTAAAGGGGTAAAGTTTAAGGACTTTGGATTGCATGGAACTCTTTTTATCCATCTTGCTCCACTCTTCTGAAATAATATCACCCAATTCAGACAGAAACGGAAAAAATTGACGCTCCTTATTGAGCTGTTTAAAAAATTTCCTCTGCTTCGGGGGGGAGGTGACAGGATCCTCCCACTTCAGAGCCTCTCTCACAGCTTTAACCAGGGAGGGAACCAAACCATAGTCAAACCCCAAACCTGGATCTTCCGGATCCGATTCACTGTCTGAGACAAGGGCAGAATGGCGGCTAGGTTGGGATGAATCCCATGTTTCTTGTAGTACCCCCCTCTCCTACTATAGGATCTAGCGGGTCTGCCGGGATTCACAGGGCTGTTGAGCTTCCCTTTCCTGCAGGGATTCTTTTACCACTCGTCTCACCATTGATTCTAGGCGCTGGTCAGCGCCGTCTCTCTCATCCGCTGCCTTAGTGAAACAATGGTCACATAAGGATTTGTCTGCTGGTACAGGCATTTTGCACCCCCAACATGCTTTCTCTGGCCTCTTGCTGGAGTGAGCCACAGGGGGGCGGGAATAATCCCTGTCACGCTGTTCCGACCTGGCGGACCTATGGTGGCTGGATTTTGAGGAGGATTTGCGGTGGTGCGATTTTGACGATCCACTGCGTCTATAGGCACTAGGTTGTGGATCAGATTTGGAAGGGCTGTGAACACAGAGAGACAGACAGAAGGGACAGGTCATATTTGCTGCCTATGCTTACTCTCTTCAATATTAGAAATATAACAAATGTACTTTAGGACCTACCTAACATGAGCGGGCTGGCCACTAGGGGGCAGTGAAGCATCCATAATGTCCAAAAACACCAAGCCTGACACTGCAGTAAAAAATACAATCTTCAGACAAAATACAGCAATAATCCAACCAAGCCCCAGCATAAGGACTGTTCCTACCTTGAACCGCCGAAATACTAGCCCCGGGAAGTCGCTGTGGCGTCCGCAATCATTCCCAGGGCTCTGTCAGCTTTGCAAGGTTTTTAAATTTGCCGCCCGTGACGTCATCGGCGTCATCCGACGCCGGGATCCTCAGCGCGCATGCGCGAGAACCAAGCCTCGCTCTCACATCGGGTCCGCGCATGCGCAGAACGCCCGCGGACCCGGAAATCGAAGAGAGTAGTTTGCTGGAACGCAGAAGCGTCCAGCAAACAGCATACAAATAGCAATAGACAGAGGAAAAGGATATAATCAATGGGCACACACATAAACACTGCTGCCATGGACAGATACAGACTCACCACTCCACCAACGATCACCTGGCCGAACGATCCAAGGCACGCACACACCGGACCTCCCAGCAGATAAGGGCCACCTGTAGCAACAGGTAAACAGGCTGGCGCACTTTTAAGGTAAGATAACCTTTCTTCAGCGCTACTCTGCAATTACTCTCCATACCCTGCTTAACAGTCAAGGCCTATCGGAGGAAACAATTCAGTCATTCGGCCGATCGATCGCTGTGAAGTCATCTTCAGGTAGGAGAACCACATGGTCCTACGGAGGAGGACAAAAAAGGAACACGGATAGCAGCCAGGAGCAAAGATTTATGGGAGAGGGGTCCTATTGGGTAGTTATGGAGGCGGGGCCAACCCACACGTATGCTGCCATGGAGCCTGTCAGGAAAGGATTTTGGGTGTGGGTGTTGTGTGTGTGTGTGTGTGTGTGGGGGGGGTTGACTGATCTTTGGTGACCTTTAATAAATCATTAATAATGCAAAAACGATAAAAGATAGAACAGAGATTTAAACAGCACAAACCAGCACAAATGCGGCACTAACCAACCTGCCCAGTTTTGTGTCATTTGGCTGTTGTAGGGGGTATAGGTGATGTCATAGTCTGAAAAAAAAAAACAATTGCTAATACCTTAACCACCTCACTACAGTGCATTTTCACCCCCTTCCTGACCAAGCCATTTTTCAGCTTTCAGCGCTGACGCACTTTGAATGACAATTGCGCGGTCATACGACACTGTACCCAAATGAAATTGTTATCATTTTTTCCCCACAAATAGAGCTTTTTCTTTTGGTGGTATTTGATCACCTCTGCGTTTTTTATTTTTTGCGCAATAAACAAAAGAAGAGCGACAAATTAAAAAAAAAAAAAATATTTTTTACTTTTTGCTATACTAAATATCCCCAAAAAATATATAAAAAAACATTTTTTTTCCTCAGTTTTCGGCCGATACGTATTCTTCTACATATTTTTGGTAAAAAAAAATCGCAATTAGCGATTATTGATTAGTTTGCGCAAAAGTTATAGCGTTTACAAAATAGGGGATAGTTTTTATAGCATTTTTATTAATATTTTTTTTTTTACTAGTAATGGCGGTGATCAGCGATTTTTATTGTGACTGCGACATTATGGCGGACACATCGGACATTTTTGACACATTTTTGGGACCATTGTCATTTATACAGCAATCAATGCTATTTAAATGCATTGATTCATGTATAAATGACACTGGCAGTGAAGGGGTTAACCTCTAGGGGCGGGGAGGGGTTAATTATGTTCCCTAAGAGTGATTCTTACTGTGGGGGAGGGGACTCACAAGGGGAGGAGACCGATCAGTGTTTCTCTGTACAGAGAACACACCATCGGCTCCTCTCCTCTGACAGGACCGTTAATCTGTGTGTCAGGGGCGTAACTAGAAATCACAGGGCCCCATAGCAAAATGTTGTATGGGCCCCCCCCCCCCCCCCCCCCCACAAAAAAATGGCGGGGCTTAAATTAAATAGTGGGCGTGGTTTAAAGGGCGGGGCTCAAAGGGTGTGTGGTTCGAGTCTGAGAAGAAAGAAAGAGCCCAGATCCTACACCACAATAGCAATATATGTATTCCAGAAAGTTTAATCAACAGATAAAGATACTCCAAACACCTGGTGTTAGCGCTTCAATAATCCTCACCTGTGCCCAATGCAGCGTGGTCTGCCCATGCCCAATACTGCCTCACCTGTGCCCAATGCAGCGTGGTCTGTGCCCAATACAGCATGTCCAGTGTCCAATGCAGCCTCACCTGTGCCCAAAGCAGCATGGCCAGTGCCCAATACTGCCTCACCTGTGCCCAATACTGCCTCACCTGTGCCCACTTGTGCCCAATGCAACGTGTCCAGTGCCCAATGCAGCCTCACCCGTGCCCAATGCAGCCTCACCCGTGCCCAATGCAGCCTCACCCGTGCCCAATGCAGCGTGGCCTCACCTGTGCCCAATGCAGCATGACCCGTGCCCAATTCAGCATGACCCGTGCCCAATGCAGCGTGGCCTGCCCATGCCCAATGCAGCCTGACCCGTGCCCAATGCAGCCTCACCTTTGCCCAATGCAGCGTGGCCCCACCCATGCCCAATGCAGCCTGACCCATGCCCAATGCAGCCTGACCCGTGCCCAATGCAGCCTCCCCCGTGCCCAATGCAGCCTCCCCCGTGCCCAATGCAGCCTCCCCCGTGCCCAATGCAGCCTCCCCCGTGCCCAATGCAGCCTCCCCCGTGCCCAATGCAGCCTCCCCGTGCCCAATGCAGCCTCCCCCGTGCCCAATGCAGCCTCCCCCGTGCCCAATGCAGCCTCCCCCGTGCCCAATGCAGCCTCCCCGTGCCCAATGCAGCCTCCCCGTGCCCAATGCAGCCTCCCCGTGCCCAATGCAGCCTCACCCGTGCCCAATGCAGCCTCACCCGTGCCCAATGCAGCCTCACCCGTGCCCAATGCAGCCTCACCTCACCCGTGCCCAATGCAGCCTCCCCGTGCCCAATGCAGCCTCCCGTGCCCAATGCAGCCTCCCGTGCCCAATGCAGCCTCCCGTGCCCAATGCAGCCTCACCCGTGCCCAATGCAGCCTCCCCGTGCCCAATGCAGCCTCACCCGTGCCCAATGCAGCCTCCCCGTGCCCAATGCAGCCTCACCCGTGCCCAATGCAGCCTCACCCGTGCCCAATGCAGCCTCCCCGTGCCCAATGCAGCCTCACCCGTGCCCAATGCAGCCTCCCCGTGCCCAATGCAGCCTCCCCGTGCCCAATGCAGCCTCCCCGTGCCCAATGCAGCCTCCCCGTGCCCAATGCAGCCTCCCCGTGCCCAATGCAGCCTCCCCGTGCCCAATGCAGCCTCACCCGTGCCCAATGCAGCCTCCCCGTGCCCAATGCAGCCTCCCCGTGCCCAATGCAGCCTCTCTCGTGCCCAATGCAGCCTCACCCGTGCCCAATGCAGCCTCCCCGTGCCCAATGCAGCCTCCCCGTGCCCAATGCAGCCTCACCCGTGCCCAATGCAGCCTCACCCGTGCCCAATGCAGCCTCCCCGTGCCCAATGCAGCCTCCCCGTGCCCAATGCAGCCTCTCCCGTGCCCAATGCAGCCTCTCCCGTGCCCAATGCAGCCTCTCTCGTGCCCAATGCAGCCTCCCTCGTGCCCAATGCAGCCTCCCCCGTGCCCAATGCAGCCTCCCCCGTGCCCAATGCAGCCTCACCTGTGCAGTGGAAGAGGTGAGCCAGACTGCAGCAGCCCTTATTGGCGAGCGTGGGGCTCTCTCAGATGGGGGGGGGGGGGCGAGCACCGGCCGCACGGTCCCCCAGCCAGGGGAAGTGAGGAGAGGAAGAGGCGCGCTGTCCAGCAGAGCGCTGTAATAGCTAACATTTGAATGCCCTGTGAGTTCCCGGGGCTCAACGTCACATAGCCCCACCTCTTGGCCCGGCGCCTTTGATGACGTCACATGTCCCGCATTGGACCGGCGTTCTGTCTATCAAAAGCGTCGGGCCAAGAGGTGGGGCTATGTGACGGTGAGCCCCGGGAACTCACAGGGCATTCAAATCATGTTAGCTATTACACAGCGCTCTGCTGCCTTGTACGGACAGCGCGCCTCTTCCTCTCCTCACTTCCCCTGGCTGGGGGACCGTGCGGGCAGTGCTCGCCGCCCCCCCCCCCCGGCCCCGGCAGTATGCTTTCCTCCTCCTCCCCAGGGGCCCCATAGCAGCTGCGGGCCCCATAGCGGCCGCGTGTGTCGCTATGGCGGTAGTTCCGCCACTGGTCACAATGATGTCATAGTGTGGAAAAAACAATTGCTAATGTCTTAAAAAGGAAAGCAGCACAAATGTAGCACTAAAGAAACACACTTGAGTTTTTATTTGTGCTGATTGTAGGGGGGGCGGCTTCGCTGAGCTCTTCCAAGTATGGGGGAGCATGGGACTTACCTTCTTTCCTCTAATTCAGGGGTCTTCAAACTTTCTAAACAAAGGGCCAGTTTACTGTACTTCAGACCCTAGTTGGGCTGGACCGTGGCTAGATGGAGTAGAAAATGCCTAGGTGTCATTGGGAGTAGACTATGCCTCATGCTTGTTGGTCAGTGGGAGGAACAGTGCCCCATTATTAATGTCAGTAGGAGTAACGGCACCCCATTTTTGGTGCCAGTGGCAGGAATTGTTCCTTGTATCAGTGGTAGGGTTGCCACCTTTTCTTCAAGTTAAACCCGAACACTTTAGCGGCGCACAGCAATTTTTTTTAATAGTATAAACTATAGATATATTTTGCTATTTAATAACATTTCTAATCATATGAAGTTAATAACAAGAGTCCCCTTTTACATCAGAGTCCACAGAGTTCCCCTTTTACATCTGAATCTACAGAGTTCCTCTTTTACATCTGAACTCACAGAGTTCCATTTCACTGTAAGGTGGGACTCTGCAGACTCTGATGTAAGGGAGAACTCTGGGGCCTCTAACATAAGGGATGCTCTGGAAACCCTGATTTAAGGGGGAACACTGAGAACTCTGATGTAGGAAGAAGACTCTGATGTAAGGGGAAACACTGCAGCCTCTGGTGTTAATGGGAACTCTGATGTAAGGGGTGCTCTGAGAACCCTGATTTGCCTTAGTGTACTTACTCAGAGGCAGGAGAGAGAGAAGGGGGAGACTTCAATCATAGACAGGGATGGATGGTGAGCTCACTCACCCTTTGGCAGTCAGCACCTCTCATCCAGATGTATCTGAGGCTGCTCGACTTCAAATTTCCGGCCCCAACTTTCCTTTTCTGAGGCACAGTGCCGGGGATTGGAGTGTGAGCAGACACAGATGGGCAGGAGTGGGAGGAAGAGGTGCAGATTGAGCTCTCTCTCCTCTCCTGTCTGTGTGTGTTTGGGGGGAGGGGGGGTTGTTAGTGCTGGCTTTGGGCAGTGTGAAAGAGTGTAACAGACACACAATCAGCTTAGACAACTGTAGCCAGCAACCCTGCTGGGAAGCCATAGTCCAGTCTAAATAATGTGTCCGGGTCTCAGACAGTCTGAAACCCGGACGCATGATTCCAAACCCGAACTGTCCGGGTGAATCCTGGACAGGTGGCAACCCTAATCAGTGGTACAGTGCTCCAGGGGCTGAATAAAGGAAAGCAAAGGGCTGGAGTTTGGAGACTACTGCTCTAATGTAAAAGGAAAGCAAAGGGCTGGAGTTTGGAGACTACTGCTCTAATGTATCAGCGCTGGTTCTTGATAGCTGATCCAACCAAGTCCCACTGAGGAGGGCAGACTATCTTTAGCCCTGTGTAAGCTCCATCTAGAAAGACTTAGAGCTTACGCATAGTTTCCTTTCCTTACCTGGAGTATGCTGTCCAGCTCTGGGTACCAATCCTCAGGAAGGATGTACTGGAAATGGAGCGAGTACAAAGAAGGGCAACAAAGCTAATAAAGGGTTGTGTTGCTATGGGCATTTGTATAACGGAAAATTTATATCAAATACTTACCGTAATTTTCCTTTCCTGATAGGCTCCATGGCAGCATACGTGTGGGTTGGCCCCGCCTCCATAACTACCCAATAGGACCCCTCTCCCATAAATCTTTGCTCCTGGCTGCTATCCGTGTTCCGTAACTAGCCTACTCCAGACATTTGGGAGGGAACTCCTGCTGCCATGGAGCCTATCAGGAAAGGAAAATTACGGTAAGTATTTGATATAAATTTTCCGTTTTCCTGACAGGCTCCATGGCAGCATACGTGTGGGAAATAACTCGCCAAAACACACTCGGGTGGGCAAAATGTTGAGCAAAGAAAACCAAATTTATTTAACATTGTCCAATGACAATACTTGTAAACCAAAATTAATAGAAGACAGCGCAGCTGGTTCAACGCAATAATGAGAAAGAAAAGTATTAATTGTGGACCAAGAGGCCGCTCTACAAATAACATCAGGCGCCACATGCCGAGAAGCTGCCCACGAAGTTGAGATGCTCCGTGTTGAATGAGCCGTCACTGCCTCAGGAGGAGCCAAGCCCTTAGCTCTGTATGCCCTTTGAATCGTCTGCACAATCCACGCGGAAATTGACCTAATTGACGCACGCATCCCTTTATTCTTGCCATGAAGAAGGACAAAGAGGAATTCCGTTTGCCTGAATGGAGCTGTTGCCTCCAGATATTGTTTTAAGGTGTGGCCTACATCGAGAGGATGGATCTCTTGGTCATCTGATGTTTTGAAGGTAGGAAGTACAATCTCCTGATTCTCATGGAAGACTGTGGTCACTTTAGGGTTTGACCCTAACATTGGAATCAGCACTACTCTGTCTTCAAAAAAGGTCAGAAAAGGTTCCTCTGAACCCAGATTCCTGATCTCTGATACCCTTTTCGCTGACGTTATTGCCACTAGGAAGATAGTCTTTAGAGTAAGATCCTTAACAGGCAAAGGTTGAGACGAATCTTTCCCAAGATTTGACAGAAAATCCAAAACTAATGGAAGGTCCCATTTGGGAAACCTGGGTCTTCTTTGTGGTCTGAGCCTGATGGCACCCTTAAAGAATTGACGAACTAAGGCGTGATTCGCCCATGAGACTCCCGTGAAGGCTGAGATGGCTGACACTTGCACCCTTAACGAACCGACCGCCAGGGATAAGTCTAATCCAGACTGAAGAAAGCTCAGGATATCATGAACCTCTGGAGAGTTACACGAGTTTTCTCTTGACGACATGTGTTCAGCAAACCTGGACCAAATGCGCTCATACACCCTATTAGTGCTTCTTCGCCTGGCATTAAGAAGAGTTGGAATCGCTTCTTTCGGGCAACCAAGCGCCTCTAGCCTTCCCCTCTCAAGAACCACACCTTGAGATGCAGACATGCTGGAAACGGGTGTAACGTCTTGCCTTGAGACAATAGATCCGGCCTGAGAGGTAGGGGAATTGGGTCTTGATAGCTGAGGAGCAGCAGCAGAGGAAACCACGGCCTGTTGGGCCAGAATGGAATGACCGCAATAATCTCCACTTTTTCTGTTCTGAGCCTCCGCAGAAACTGCAGAATTACCGGTACTGGAGGGAAGGCATAGGCCCTCTGGAACTCCCAACTGGTCGTGAGAGCATCTATCCCGAACGCCTGAGGGTCCCTGAACCTCGCAAAGTACTTCGGTATCTTGAAGTTGCACGGGGAAGCGAACATGTCGACTTCCGGAGACACACCCAGTGTTAGGAGCCACTCGAAAACTTCTCTGTGGAGGGACCATTCGTTGTTGTCCAACTCGACCCGGGACAAGAAGTCTGCTTGCACATTCTGGACCCCCGGAATGTATACTGCCGAGATGTTGGCTAAGTTCTTTTGCGCCCAACTCATTAAAGGCTCCACTTCTTGTAACAGGGACCAGCTGTGAGTCCCGCCTTGTTTCCTTATGTATGCCACTGCTGTTGTGTTGTCCAACCTTAGCATGACGGAAGAGTTCGACACTAGATGGCGAAAGGATAGGAGTGCCTGAAAGGCTGCCCTCAGTTCCAGGATGTTGGAAACGACTCCTTGAGACTGGCATGTCCACCTGCCCTGAGCTACCTCCGAAAGGCAATGAGCGCCCCAACCCTGGTTGCTGGCATCTGAGGTCACCGTGATCCATGAGATGGGGACAATCGAATGATGGTTGCGCAGATTCTTCCCCTGGAGCCACCAGAGGAGAGATGTCCTCATAGATGGGGTAAGGAAGATGCGCTGATTCTGGTCGACAGAGTTCCACTGATGCAGAAATCCCTTCTGAAAGGGACGGGTATGCCACTGGGCCCACTTCACCATGGGAATGGTTGCTGTCATCGTACCAATTATTTTCAGGCACTGGAGAGCAGAAAGGTGAGTTGATCCACGTGCCTCCTGAATCCTGTCTCGGATTACCATGATTTTCTCCTCTGGGAGGGAGATGGAACCCTCCACGGTGTTGAAAAGAGCGCCCAGAAACACGAGGGACTGAGATGGCTCTAGCTGGCTCTTTTCTAAGTTCAGGAGCCACCCGAACTCTTGCAGGGTAGAGATGACAACCTCTTTGTGAACTAATAGCTGATCCTTGCTCTGAGATAGTAGAAGCAGGTCGTCCAAGTAATGGTGGAGACGCACACCCTTGACCCTGAGAAGAGCCACTACCGCCAATAGCACCTTGGAAAAAACCCGGGGTGACGTGGTTAACCCGAAGGGTAGACAAATGAACTGAAGGTGTTGGTTGCCTACCGCGAAGCGGAGGAATTTGTGGAAGTCCCTTGTCACAGGCACATGAAAATATGCGTCTTTCAGGTCGATTGATATTAACCAGTCTCCCAAGTGTACTGACTGTTGTATGGTAAGTAGGGACTCCATCTTGAATTTCTCCTTGCGGATGAATGAGTTGAGGTGAGTCAGGTCTATTACTGGCCTCCATGTGCCGTTCTTCTTCTGCACCAAAAACAGGGGTGAATACATGCCTTCGCCCCTCTCTTCTTCTGGGACGGGTACGACTGCTCCTTGTTCCAATAAACAGCTTACGTAGGTCAACAGGACCTGTCTTTTCTCTTCTGAGCTTGGAAGAGTAGTAGGGATGAATCTGAGTTTTGGAGTGTTGCAGAAGACCCACTTGTGACCGGACGATACTGTCTTTACGGTCCAATAGTCCCGAATTGAGGCCGCCCAAACATGTTTGAAGTGGAGAAGACGGGCCCCCACCCGACATGTCTGAGCGGGCCCAATTTCAAAAGGACTTCCCAGCCTCCTGGTTCCCAGAGGAACCACCTTTAGAGGCCTTCTTGAAAGAAGACTGCCTGGACCTCCATGTCCTGGAGAATTCTCGGCCGGGTTTATAGCTGCGTGCATCCCTGGCACGATCCGCATTCTGTCTTCTTGGAAAAGAGCGTCTCTGATTTTGAGGACGCCTATCCTGAGGGAGAAACCCAGATTTCCCACCTGTGGCCCGGGATATGGCAGAATCAAGCTTATTGCCGAATAATGAGGACCCTTCAAAGGGGATGCGGCACCAAGCCTGCTTAGAAGCAGGGTCTGCGAGCCACGGACGGAGCCACAATGCACGTCGCGCCGAAACGGCTGCCAGCATATCCCGAGACATCAGGCGAATGACATCAATGGATGCCTCCCCCAAGAAGGCTGAAGCCATCCTAATCTCTTGAATAGGTGAGTCTTTAGCTGTGTCTATCGAAATGCCTCTCAGGTATTCTTCAATGCTGTCAGCCCAGAATTCTATGGCCTTTGACACTGCTGCGATCGCAAGCACTGGCTTGCACGCCATCCCGGAGGTCAAATAGATTTTCTTTAGATCTGAATCGATCCGTCTCTCTAAAGGATCCTTGAATGACACAGTGTCTTCTAAGGGGAGAGTCACATATCTCACCAGACGCATAAGTGCTGCATCTACCATTGGAGCTGACTCCAGGTGTTTCACATCTTCTTCCTTAAAGGGGTAAAGTTTAAGGACTTTGGATTGCATGGAACTCTTTTTATCCATCTTGCTCCACTCTTCTGAAATAATATCACCCAATTCAGACAGAAACGGAAAAAATTGACGCTCCTTATTGAGCTGTTTAAAAAAATTTCCTCTGCTTCGGGGGGGAGGTGACAGGATCCTCCCACTTCAGAGCCTCTCTCACAGCTTTAACCAGGGAGGGAACCAAACCATAGTCAAACCCCAAACCTGGATCTTCCGGATCCGATTCACTGTCTGAGACAAGGGCAGAATGGCGGCTAGGTTGGGATGAATCCCATGTTTCTTGTAGTACCCCCTCTCCTACTATAGGATCTAGCGGGTCTGCCGGGGATTCACAGGGCTGTTGAGCTTCCCTTTCCTGCAGGGATTCTTTTACCACTCGTCTCACCATTGATTCTAGGCGCTGGTCAGCGCCGTCTCTCTCATCCGCTGCCTTAGTGAAACAATGGTCACATAAGGATTTGTCTGCTGGTACAGGCATTTTGCACCCCCAACATGCTTTCTCTGGCCTCTTGCTGGAGTGAGCCACAGGGGGGCGGGAATAATCCCTGTCACGCTGTTCCGACCTGGCGGACCTATGGTGGCTGGATTTTGAGGAGGATTTGCGGTGGTGCGATTTTGACGATCCACTGCGTCTATAGGCACTAGGTTGTGGATCAGATTTGGAAGGGCTGTGAACACAGAGAGACAGACAGAAGGGACAGGTCATATTTGCTGCCTATGCTTACTCTCTTCAATATTAGAAATATAACAAATGTACTTTAGGACCTACCTAACATGAGCGGGCTGGCCACTAGGGGGCAGTGAAGCATCCATAATGTCCAAAAACACCAAGCCTGACACTGCAGTAAAAAATACAATCTTCAGACAAAATACAGCAATAATCCAACCAAGCCCCAGCATAAGGACTGTTCCTACCTTGAACCGCCGAAATACTAGCCCCGGGAAGTCGCTGTGGCGTCCGCAATCATTCCCAGGGCTCTGTCAGCTTTGCAAGGTTTTTAAATTTGCCGCCCGTGACGTCATCGGCGTCATCCGACGCCGGGATCCTCAGCGCGCATGCGCGAGAACCAAGCCTCGCTCTCACATCGGGTCCGCGCATGCGCAGAACGCCCGCGGACCCGGAAATCGAAGAGAGTAGTTTGCTGGAACGCAGAAGCGTCCAGCAAACAGCATACAAATAGCAATAGACAGAGGAAAAGGATATAATCAATGGGCACACACATAAACACTGCTGCCATGGACAGATACAGACTCACCACTCCACCAACGATCACCTGGCCGAACGATCCAAGGCACGCACACACCGGACCTCCCAGCAGATAAGGGCCACCTGTAGCAACAGGTAAACAGGCCGGCGCACTTTTAAGGTAAGATAACCTTTCTTCAGCGCTACTCTGCAATTACTCTCCATACCCTGCTTAACAGTCAAGGCCTATCGGAGGAAACAATTCAGTCATTCGGCCGATCGATCGCTGTGAAGTCATCTTCAGGTAGGAGAACCACATGGTCCTACGGAGGAGGACAAAAAAGGAACACGGATAGCAGCCAGGAGCAAAGATTTATGGGAGAGGGGTCCTATTGGGTAGTTATGGAGGCGGGGCCAACCCACACGTATGCTGCCATGGAGCCTGTCAGGAAAAGTTAAGAGGAAAGGTTGCGAGCACTGAAGGTTGCGAGCACTGAACGTATTCTCTCTGGAGAAGAGACGCTTGAGAGGGGATATGATTTCAATATACAATTACCATACTGGTGGTGACCCCACAATAGGGATAAAACTTTTTCGCAAAAGGGAGTTTAACAAGACTCGTGGCCACTCATTAAAATTAGAAGAAAAGAGGTTTAACCTTAAACTACGTAGAGGGTTCTTTACTGTAAGGATGTGGAATTCCCTTCCACAGGAGGTGGTCTCAGCGGGGAGCATCGATAGTTTTAAGAAACTATTAGATAAGCACCTGAACGACCACAACATACAGGGATATACAATGTAATACTGACATATAATCACACACATAGGTTGGACTTCATGAACTTGTGTCTTTTTTCAACCTCACCTACTATGTTACTATGTAATACCTGGAAGAAAAAATGAAGTAAAGAGCATGTTAAGGTTTACATTTTAATTTTGACCGGTGCATATCCTCAGCACATCAGATCTTAGAAGGGAGCAGAGAATCAGACAGTGTTAGTTTTGTGTTTGACTTGGTTTGTTTGATTAGCTTTTTGCTATTTGTTCTCCAGGAATAGTTTGCTCAGTGGTTCTCCGGGTTCCTGTCTAACGTCTTTAAGCTCACAGACACTCAGACTTGTTCAGTAAAGCAGAGTGATCCGGATTTGTAAAAAAACAGAACTCATTGCAACCTATAGGATTCCACCCTCCACCATAGACAAAGCTGACCACTGAAACTGTACCACGGTCATGGAACATCTATACGTATGCACGTGTGACCCTTTCCCATGCGTCATATTCTATAAACATTTCCAGTTCCTGGTCCTTATTTATGGAAGAAATAATTCCAGTGGAATGCTTAGCATAGCCTTTTTTTATTGGTAGTAAAATATTTAATTCATGGTTAAAATTCTGCTATATAAATGTTTAAACATTTTGGGTTAAATAAAGTGGCACGACCGCCGTGTATGGACTTCATGACTGCAGTATTTACAGTGCCTTGAAAAAGTATTCATACCCCTTGAAACTTTTCACATTTTGTGACGGTACAACTAAAAACGTAAATGTATTTTATTGGGATTTTTTATGTGATAGACCAACACAAAGTGGCACATAATTGTGAAGTGGAATGAAAATGATAAATGGTTTTTAAAATAAATATGTGAAAAGTGTGGGGTGCATTTGTATTCAGCCCCCCTGAGTCAATACTTTGTAGAACCGCCTTTCGCTGCAATTACAGCTGCAAGTCTTTTTGGGGATGTCTCTACCAGCTTTGCACATCTAGAGAGTGACATTTTTGCCCATTCTTCTTTGCAAAATAGCTCAAGCTCTGTCAGATTGGATGGAGAGCGTCTGTGAGCAGCAATTTTCACGTCTTGCCACAGATTCTCAATTGGATTTAGGTCTAGACTTTGACTGGGCCATTCTAATACATAAATATGCTTTGATCTAAACCATTCAATTGTAGGTCTGGCTGTATGTTTATGGTCGTTGTCCTGCTGGAAGGTGAACCTCCGCCCCAGTCTCAAGTCTTTTGCAGACTCTAACAGGTTTTCTTCTAAGATTGCCCTGTATTTGGCTCCATCCATCTTCCCATCAACTCTGACCAGCTTCCCTGTCCCTGCTGAAGAAAATCATCCCCACAACATGATTCTGCCACCACCATGTTTCACGGTGGGGATGGTGTGTTCAGGGTGATGTGCAGTGTTAGTTTTCTGCAACACATAGCGTTTTGCTTTTAGGCTAAAAAGTCAAACTTTGGTCTCATCTGACCAGATCACCTTCTTCCACATGTTTGCTGTGTCCCCCACATGGCTTCTCACAAACTGCAAACGGGACTTCTTATGGCTTTCTTTCAACAATGGCTTTCTTCTTGCCACTCTTCCATAAAGGCCAGATTTGTGGAGAGCACGACTAATAGTTGTCCTGTGGACAGATTCTCCCACCTGAGCTGTGGATCTCTTCAGCTCCTCCAGGGTTACCATGGGCCTCTTGGCTGCTTCTCTGATTAATGCTCTCCTTGCCCGGCCTGTCAGTTTAGGTGGACGGCCATGTCTTGGTAGGTTTGCAGTTGTGCCATACTCTTTCCATTTTCGGATGATGGATTGAACAGTGCTCCGTGAGATGTTCAAAGCTTGGGATATTTTTTTTTTATAACCTAACCCTGCTTTATACTTCTCCACAATTTTATCCCTGACCTGTCTGGTATTTTCCTTGACCTTCATGATGCTGTTTGTTCACTAAGGTTCTCTAACAAACCTCTGAGGGCTTCACAGAACAGCTGTATTTATACTGAGATTAAATTACACACAGGTGGACTCTATTTACTAATTAGGTGACTATTGAAGGCAATTGGTTCCACCAGATTTTAGTTAGGGGTATCGGACGGAGTAAGGCTGCGTACACACGAGCGGACTTTCCCGTGGGATTGTCCGCCGGACATTCCGACCGTGTGTGGGGCTCCGGCGGACTTTTTCCTCCCAAAAGTCCGGCGGACTAAAAGTCCCGCCGTCTGTGTGCTAGTCCGCTGAACTTTTAAAATGAACGGACTTGCTTCACGCACGGAGGAAAGTCCGTTCATTTAAAACGTGACTCCAGGTCTACAGGACTAGCGAAGGAAGTCAATGCCGCCTCGCTAGCCCCGTCACCTGGTATGGATTTAAAGGGAATCCCTACGCCGAAAAAACGGCGTGGGGGTCCCCCCAAATCCATCTCAGACCCTTATCCGAGCACGCAGCCCGGCCTGTCAGGAAAGTGGGTGGGGACGAGCGAGCGCCCCCCCCCCCCCCCTCCTGAGCCGTACCAGGCCACGTGCCCTCAACATGGGGGGTGCCCTGGGGAAAGGGGGGCCCTGCGGCCCCCCCACCCCAAAGCACCTTGTCCCCATGTTGATGAGGACAAGGGCCTTTTCCCGACAACCCTGGCCGTTGGTTGTCGGGGTCTGCGGGCGGGGGGCTTATCGGATTTCGGGAGCCCCCCTTAATAAGGGGCCCCAGATACCGGCCCCCACCCTATGTGAATGAGTATGGGGTACGATGTACCCCTACCCATTCACCTAAGAAAAAAAGTGTAAATAAAAAAAACGACACAATTTTTTAAATATTTTATTGCACAGCTCCAGGGGTCTTCTTCCGGACTCCTCCGCTATCTTCTGCTCTTTTACTAGCTCTTTCACTAGCGGAGGAGCCCGGCTTTCTTCTTCGTCGCCGCCGCCGTCTGGGGGTCTTGTTCCGACTTCGGGGGTCTCTTCTGTTCTTCTTGCCGGGCCTCCGCTTTCTTCTTCCAGCTCTTTTACGAGCGGTGGCCCGGGCTTGTGTTGCCGTAGCTGTCGCCATCTGCTTCTGCTTCTACTTCTTCTGCTTCTTGTTCTTCTTTCTTCTTCCGATGTTGACTCGTCGCCGTCTCCTCTTGTAATGGCTCTGACGTGTTGCGCTTCCAGTTATATAGGGACAAGGGGTGGGTCACCTGCTCATGTCACATGGTGACCCCGCCCCCATATGATGTCACAGTCCCGGAGGATGCTCCGGGTACTGCCATGGGGGACATGTGCCAATGCAAAAAAAATTTTTTTTAAATATCTTACAGTGGGAAGAGGAAAAACATGGCATTTTTAATGTTGAAGTGGAAGCAAAGGAACGATATCATTTCCCAGAAAACATCAGCCACAACATACTTTATTAGCACATACTGTATATGTAGAATGTTTTTCTTTTTTTGTTTGTTTTTCTTCTTCTTTTACACATAGCTTGTCTTCCCATAGCAGCAGAACTTTAATCTGATATATTTCAAGGCATTTCTTCAAGTACAGGCCCTGGCACATGGGATTGGTGGACAAAAATTGGCCAGTGGCTTGCTAAACCTGTCTCGGTTCATTGCTGATGCAAAACTATCCCTGGCCCGATTCAGAAAACAATCCAGGAGTTTGTTTATTTTGTATTTTATTGAGGGGATTGAACTTGGATGGGGAGTTGGGGTATTATGGGATGTCCACTTGACTTCAGACAACTTCAGGGACAACTTTCCTATATACAGCTACAGTATATACACTCCTTCTCTTCCTCCAGCACTAACTTGTTTGCAGAACTCCACTGGCACACTGTTTTGTGGATCCGACAAAAGCAGAATTAATAGCCCTTTGCAGGCAGGAACCCGAGGCCCCCTTTAAGTGTGTAGCAAAAGTTAGTGTCCAGCTGTACATCCCTGTGGCTTCTGATCCCAGCACCACCTCTTCAGGCACTGCCAGCCGCCTGGCTTCAGCTGTCTCTTTCACTAGCTCTCCTGGCTACTCCTCAGTCCTCCCAGACTGACACTCTCTCTCCTCAGTCCTCCCAGACTGACACTCTCTCTCTCCTCAGTCCTCCCAGACTGACACTCTCTCTCTCCTCAGTCCTCCCAGACTGACACTCTCTCTCTCCATAGTCCTCCCAGACTGACACTCTGCCAGGGCTGGGCTCTGCCCTTCCTTCTCTGATCTGGCTGCTCAGCTGTCGGCTAATTGCCAGCTCCTATCTCTCCACAGTTACTCAGCTGTTGATGATATCCTGCTCGTCAGTCCTGCCTACTTAAGCCGTCCAGTCCAGAGGAGCTCTGCCTTCGCCTTGGTCAACATCACAGAAACTATCTCCTGCAATCCTGTTCAAGACTTGCTCTGCTGACATCCCTTCTGGCTCCAGATCCTGCTTGCTGGTCCACTACATTGATCCCTGACTTCTGGCTTGGCTGACTATCCGTTCCGGTTACTGAACTTTGGCTATGTTTTGACTACGTTTGTTCTTTTTACTTTTATTATTAAACAAGTGTTATTTAACTGTACTTCTGTCTCGGCCTGATTTCATGGTTTCTGACACACTCTCTCTCTCTCCACAGTCCTCCCAGACTGACCCTCTCTCTCCACAGTCCTCCCAGACTGACACTCTCTCTCCACAGTCCTCCCAGACTGACACTCTCTCTCCCCACAGTCCTCCCAGACTGACACTCTCTCTCCCCACAGTCCTCCCAGACTGACACTCTCTCTCCCCACAGTCCTTCCAGACTGACACTCTGTCTCCACAGTCCTCCCAGACTGACACTCTGTCTCCACAGTCCTCCCAGACTGACACTCTGTCTCCACAGTCCTCCCAGACTGACACTCTGTCTCCACAGTCCTCCCAGACTGACACTCTCTCTCTCCACAGTCCTTCCAGACTGACACTCACTCTCTCTCCACAGTCCTTCCCGACTGACACTCTTTCTCTCCACAGTCCTTCCAGACTGAAATTCTCTCTCTCCACAGTCCTTCCACACTGACACTCTCTCTCCACAGTCCTTCCACACTGACACTCTCTCTCTCCAAAGTCCTTCCAGACTGACACTCTCTCTCTCAACAGTCCTTCCAGACTGACACTCTCTCTCTCCACAGTCCTCCCAGGCTGACACTCTCTCTCCTCAGTCCTCCCAGACTGACACTCTGTCAGGGCTGGGCTCTGCCCTTCCTTCTCTGATCTAGCTGCTCAGCTGTCGGCTAATTGCCAGCTCCTATCTCTCCACAGTTACTCAGCTGTTGATGATATCCTGCTCGTCAGTCCTGCCTACTTAAGACGTCCAGTCCAGAGGAGCTCTGCCTTCGCCTTGGTCAACATCACAGAAACTATCTCCTGCAATCCTGTTCAAGACTTGCTTTGCTGACATCCCTTCTGGCTCCAGATCCTGCTTGCTGTTCCACTACATTGATCCCTCTCTCTCTCAACAGTCCTTCCAGACTAACACTCTCTCTCTCTGCACAGTCCTCCCAGACTGACACTCTCTCTCTCTCCACAGTCCTCCCAGACTGACGCTCTCTCTCCTCAGTCCTCCCAGACTGACACTCTCTCTCCACAGTCCTCCCAGACTGACACTCACTCTCTCTCCACAGTCCTCCCAGACTGACACTGACTCTCTCTCCACAGTCCTTCCAGACTGACACTCTCTCTCCACAGTCCTTCCAGACTGACACTCTCTCTCCACAGTCCTTCCAGACTGACACTCTCTCTCCACAGTCCTTCCAGACTGACACTCTCTCTCTCCACAGTCCTTCCAGACTGTAACTCTCTCTCTCCACAGTCCTTCCACACTGACACTCTCTCTCCACAGTCCTTCCAGACTGACACTCTCTCTCTCCAAAGTCCTTCCAGACTGACACTCTCTCTCTCAACAGTCCTTCCAGACTGACACTCTCTCTCTCCACAGTCCTCCCAGACTGACACTCTCTCTCCTCAGTCCTTCCAGACTGACACTCTCTCTCCACAGTCCTTACAAACTGCTCACTCACCAGCCCACCCATCTGACTTCTCTGGAGAGCTCCTGGACGTGCTGACCTGCTCCTGCTGTCCTCACACTTGCTCCCATGCCTCCAGGGAGGATTTCCTTCATGTGTTGTAGAGGGACCCTCCAGCACCCGAGCCCCAGGCCCGAGGTCCCCCCCCCAGACTAGGGGGCACCCTCAAGGGCCACCGACAGCCTCCTCAGCACTCCTCCATCTTCCCCCCCGACTGCCCGTGCTGGCATGGCTCATGAGTATTTATGAGGTGCCCACCCCCTGCCAGCCCATGGCGTCCTCATCTATACTCCAAGCAGCTCCTCCCAGACTCCACCCTCTACTTCTGGAAGCTTCTCCAAGGTTTCAGAGAGCAGGGGGAGTCACCAGAGATGCTGCTTACAGAGTCACCCAGCCACTGAGTCACTCATCCGACCCAGATTCAACCCAGGCCTGGCTCTCAGTCAGGCCGAATTTTCCTACACTAACAACAATGTACACTAGCAACTAGTTAGAGAGTGCTACAGAAATCTGCACAATTCCCCCATCAACACTGACAATGCTAACAGGGAATCCCTCCTGCCAAGCAATTGTCTGCTGTAGACGGTGAGAGGGACGGGGAAGGCGTAAACTTTTTTTTTTTTTTAATTTTTGTTCTTTTTTTGTAAAAAATAAAAAACCCAACAGTGATTAATTACCACAAAAAGAAAGCTCTATTTGTGTGAAGAAAATTATAAAAAAATTGTTTGGGTACAGAGTAGCATGATCGTCATTCAAAGTGCAACAGCGCTGAAAGCTGAAAAATGGCCTGGGCAGGAAGGGGGTGTTAGTGCCCACTTTAAGGGTTAGACTTGAACAACACATCTAAACAGTGTGTATAGCAGTAGTTGAGGGGGAGAAATCACTGCTGTAGCTGATTCAAGTGCATGTGTAAGCTTGGGCTATTGAGCTCTGTAAGCAGCAGACTTGAAGAGTTTTTTCGCTTTAAGGTCAATACAAAGGAAAAGGGGGCACACTTTACATCTAGAGGAAAAGAGATTTAACCTCAACATGTAGAAATGCTTCTTCGCAGTAAGCGCTGTCAAGATGTGGAATATTCTATCATTTGCAGAAGGGATAACTCCCATAACTGGATTTTGGAGCGCCCAGGGCCTTGGGTAGCCAGGCTGAGCGGACACTGGAATGTCAAGGTGAAAGATTAAAATAATTGTGGCTAAGGGGCATGTATATGTGAAGGGGCATGTGAAGCACTGCAAGCTAAGATATGTCGGCCAGCTTCACACCATTGTCAGTACTTATCTCACACACACACAAGATAGTGTTATATAAACTCCAGCTGCCCCATACAAAGCTGTCCTCCAACCAGCTGCATGGAGTTTAATGCCGTGACGTGTGACTCACACAATGCTGGAACACTGATGGTTTCTGAATCCTGGAACAGATGTTGATCAGATGTTCTCAGGAACATTCCCCGTTTTGCCTAACAGTGTACTCACACCCAGGCCAGAACGCTGCAATTAGTACTTGAGAATAATGACGGCACTACACATATTGTAATATTTATTGTGAAATATGCACTGTATTAACCACTTAACCTCTGGAAGATTTTTTTGCAAAACACTGCGTTACTTTTACTGACAATTGCATGGTCATGCGATGCTGTACCCAAATAAAGTGTATGTCATTTTTTTCCCACAAATAAGAGCTTTCTTTTGGTGGTATTTATTCAACCCAGAGTTTTTTATTTTTTGCGCTATAAACAAAAAAAAACAACAATTTAAAAAAAAAACAATATTTTTTACTTTCTCTTATAAAACATATCCAAAAAAATAAATGTAAAGAATCAAATTTCTTCATCAATTTATGCCAATATGTATTCTGCTACATATTTATGGTAAAAAAAGAAATAAAAAATCCCAATAAGCGTATATTGATTGGTTTGTGCAAATCGTCTACAAACTGTGGGATATTTTTATTTTTTTTTTCACTGGTAATGGCGGCAATCAGCAACTTATAGCGGGACTGTGATATTGCGGCAGATACATCAGACACTAACTGACAATTTTGGGGGACCAGTGACACTAATACACTGATCAGTGCTAAAAAAAATATGCTCTGTCACTGTACTAATGACACTGACTGGGAATGGGTTAACATCAGGGGCGATCAAAGGGTTAAATGTGTGCCTAGCCAGTGCTTGTGTACTGTGGGGGAGGTGCTTTTACTAATGGAAGACATAGATCTGTGTCCCTGCTTTGCAGAGACACAGGATCAAAGCCTTCCCTAGTGACAGGACGGTGATCCTCCTTGTTTACATAGGCAGATCACCGTTCTGCATGTGTACTGTACAATCGGTGGGTGAATAGCTGAACGTACAGCTGCAATACATTAGAGGGAGCTGTTTTACCTGCCAAATGATTTGTGTTTCTGTCTATTCGGTCCTGAGATTTACACAGCTTTGCCAAACAGGGCAGGAGACCTGATTTTTCTCTGTTGCAGTTCAGCAACACTCGTCCCTCTTCCAGCCTGAGTGAACAGTGAAAGGAGAAGCAGCAGGCTGATGAGCTCATCTCTGCTCTTTCTTCCTAACAGCATGCATTCAGTTAGCATAAGCACTCCAGCACAGCTGATGGGCTTTAATGATGTAGTAGGAAATACAGAGCCACGTTAGACAAGGAGTAGCTGTTGATCTACAGAGAGCAGGTCATCACCACACTGCTCGAGTTTGATCGGCTCCTAAACTTAGAGAAAAGCCATCTGGAACCAGTTTAGCACCTGGTATATCTAGAGGCCCAGTTCGACACTATGGAAAGTACCATCTCTCTCCGAGCGGAGAAGATCCCAGTCATACGAGAGAGTGTCATGGGCTATAACCTCCTCACTCCTGAGGGCCTCACAGTGCCTAAAACTTATCGGCACAATGGTCTCTGCGACCCACATGGTCAAATGGTCTCTGTGGAGGTTACGCCCATTCCAGACAGAGTTTCTCCAGCAACGGAACTCAGGAAACAATGACCAATCCATTCACATAACATCAGTGATAAGGAACATGCCACTCCATCGCCCCCATCTCATGGGTCATGGGCGATGCCAGCAGTACTGGATGGGGAGCCCTTTGCAGGTTAGAACTTGCACAAGACAGGTGGGATGCCAGTTTCCACAACCCGGGCTCAAACGTCCTGGAACTATGGGCAGCTTGGTGTGCCCTTCAAACCTTCAGTCATCTCCAGAAAGGGGAATCAGTTTTATTGATAATGCACAACACCACAGCGGTCTCCTGTGTGAAGAGGCAAGGGGCCACCCGGAATTCCAGCTTTCTCCAAGAAGTCGAGGTCCATCATGTCCTGGGCCTGGAAAAACCTGGCCAATGTCTAGCAGTCTTCATCCCCGGAGTCCAGAGCGTCCAAGTGGACTTCCTGTCTCGCACACAGTTGGACAACAACAAATGGTCCCTTTATGTGGAGACATTCGAGTGGATCCTGTCCTTGGCAGTCGACCCCTAAGTAGACCTATTTGCATCCACCCAGCAACTTCAAGATCAAGAAGTATTATACTCAGGCCGTTGCAGCCAGGCCTTTATTTTTTGATCAGCATACCGACCCATGTGGTTTGGCTAGTTATTTCCCACATGTAGACTGCCATGGAGTCTGTCAGGAAAACTGAAAATGTATTATCAAATACTTACCATCATTTTCCTTTCCTGATGGACTCCGTGGCAGACGGAGTTCCCACCCATTGATCAAGAGTTGGCTAGTTGTGGAACGCAGTCTCTGGCTGTGAGCTCAAATTTATGGGAGTGGGGTCCTATAGCATTGCAGAGGAGGCGGGGTTAACCCACACGTAGAATGCCATGAAGTCCATCAGGAAAGGAAAATTACGGTAAGTTTTCAGTTTTTCAAACGCCGTAGTTCTGGGGTATTTTCCAGCCTGAAACGCCCCTGCCAAAAAATGCTGATAGCAGCCTATGCAGTGGCGGCTGGTGCTCAAAATTTTTTGGGGGGGCGCAAATAAACTGAAAAATTCTGAAAAAAAAAAAAGCCCCATCAATTGCAGCCTCACTGTGCCCATCAAACGCAGCCACTCTACCAAACAAAGCCACTGTACCAAACGCAGCCACTGTGCCCTTAAAACACAGCCACTGTGCCCATTAAAACGCAGCCACTGTGCCCATCAAAACGCAGCCACTATGCCCATCAAGCGCAGCCACTGTACCATCAAACGCAGCCACTGTGCCCATCAAACGCAGCCACTTTGCCACTGTGACATCAAACGCAACCACTTTGCCATCAAACACAGTGATAAATAAATAAAGTGAAAAACCATCAAAGTGAATGCTCCATCATGCTGAAAAACCATCAACTGTATAGAGCCTGAGAGCAAGATTTCCTTGTGCTTCAAAATAAAGCTGACCCTGCAAAGAAGACCATAAATACATCTCCTGCTGCACATGCTGCTAATCTCTGTGCCCCAAGTGCTGCCACTGTGACCCCCCCCCCCCCCCCCCCCCCGCCTGGCACTTACCTTGTCTCGGGTGACGGCGGCAGAGGTGTCCTCCATTTCTTCTCCTGCCCGCTCTTCCTCTCATCCTCTGCTATTATTATTATTATACAGGATTTATATAGCGCCAACAGTTTGCGCAGCGCTTTACAACATGAGGGCAGACAGTACACTTACAATACAAATCAATACAGGAGGGATCAGAGGGCCCTGCTCGTTAGAGCTTACAATCTAGAAAATACAGGAGGGAGGAGGATGCCTGATAGGCGCCCAATCACAGCGCCTGTCATTTCAGCCAATCAGGACGCAGGTAACACAGACCTGTGCTCCTGATTGGCTAAGGGCCGTTACAATGTTAACAAAGCGAATTCCTTCGGTTTGCTAACATACTGCTGAGTGACAAGGCACGCACAGCGTTGCGCCCGCTTGTCACCTACGGAGCTAATCAGGTGTTTCCAAAAAAAACACCCCCACCGCTGTAATTCAGGTGCCCGGTGACCGAAAAAGGGTCCGGACACCTGAATAGAGGGTGTCAGCAGCGACCATAGATAGATTCATGCAATGCATGAATCTATCTATGGTGATTAGAGAGTGACAGGAGAGTGGGGGCGGCGCTCCTGCGCCCTTTATGGACTCACCGCCGCTGAGCCTATGTGTTTACTGGCTGCAGACAAAAAATGCCTGATGCTCAAAAAACGCCCAGTGAGCATCAGGCCTTATTGTTTCAATTCATGTACACCTAATGCTAACCAGAAGTACTTACTTGCTTGAAACCCATCACCAGGGATGACCATTAGTGTCTTCAGATGACAGCTGGCCACTTTGCAACCGTACAGATTCCACCATCCTTGTTCTCTTTATTTATTGCAATTTTTTTTATTTCAGAATAAATTTGCACAGTAATCTTAAAGCTTATTAGGAAGTGAAAATACATGTTTACTGGAAAGGAGATCACTTCTTTCTTCTACGAACTCTACAGGGCAACCTTTTGTAATATGTATTTATAATGGTTTGGGTCAATTTTCTTTACTACAAGTTCACAAACTAATCTTTTTTATAATTTTTTTTAAATAAAACCTTTATCTGCTGAATACCCTTCTAATACAGAACCTCTTCATGATGCTAATGCCCAGTACAGCCTCTGTATATTGGATTACACCGGACAGGCCAGTCTCTGTGTGGAGAAGGATGGTGTCCTCATTTCTCTGCGTTTTGGCTAAGATCTTTCTGTATCTGTTCTTACCAGTGTCCACTAAGGGTGCTCCTCCATCATTCTGACCATCTGGCTGGGATAGCCAGCTGTATAGTACCCTTGCTGGCATGATGTGGGTGCGTACCTGTGGGAAAGAAACTAAATTCAGTGCCCACTGGGTAAGGTGGAGGTCAAGCGCAGTGGCGGCTGGTGCAACTTTTTTGGGGGGGGGGGGGGCACAAACGAACTGAAAAATACTGAAACAAAAACATAAATTGCAGCCACTGTGCCATCAAATGCAGCCACTGTGCCCATCATATGCAGCCAACTGTGCCCAGTAAATGCAGCCAACTGTGCCCATCATATGCAGCCAACTGTGCCCATCATATGCAGCCACTGTGCCCAGCATATGCAGCAACTGTCCCCATCATATGCAGACAACCATGCCCATCATATGCAGCCAACTGTGCCCAGCAAATTCAGCCAACTGTGCCCATCATATGCAGCCAACTGTGCCCATAATATGCAGCCAACTGTGCCCATAATATGCAGCCAACTGTGCCCATCATATGCAGCCAACTGTGCCTAGCAAATGCAGCCAACTGTGCCCATCATATGCAGCCACTGTGCCCATCATATGCACCAACTGTGCCCAGCAAATGCAGCCAACTGTGCTCATCATATGCAGCCAACTGTGCCCATCATATGCAGTCACTGTGCCCAGCAAATGCAGCCAACTGTGCCCATAATATGAAGCTTCTGTGCCCATAATATGCAGCCTCTGTGCCCATCATATTCAGCCACTGTGTCCAGCAAATGCAGCCAACTGTGCCCATAATATGAAGCGTCTGTGCCCATAATATGCAGCCTCTGTGCCCATCATATTCAGCCACTGTGCCCAGCAAATGCCACCAACTGTGCCCAGCAAATGCAGCCAACTGGGCCTAACATATGCAGCCTCTGTGCCCAAAATATGCAGCCACTGTGCCCCCCCAGCCTGCCCGCTTCCTGCCCGGTACCCCATTGTGGTGGTGCGTAAGGCAGCGGGTGACGGCGACGAGCTGTGGGACAGGTAGCGCGGGTTAGGCGATGGCTCCTGTGTCCTCCCTGCGTCTTTTTCCTGTTCTGCTAGGCGGCCAATAAGATTGCCTCTGCCTTCAGCCAATAAGGTGACCGGTATTAGATTTGCACGTCCTGATTGGTGGTTCAGTGTTAGAAAAGCAAATATTAATTTGCTTTGCTAACACACCTGGGTGGACTGCGAGCGCAATGCTCTGCGCTCACAGTTCACCTTTTTGAAGCCTATTAGAGCCTATGGCTCTAATCAGGTGCTTCAAAAAACACCCCTGCCGCTCAGGCATCTGAAAAGGGTCCGGAGGCCTGAATAGGGGTGGCAGCGGCGGCCATGGATAGATACATGCAATGCATGAATCTATCCATTTTACATAGAGGGGGTGGCTGGAGAGAGGGGGCAGCGCCCGTGGGCCCCTAATGGATGCACCGCCACTAGTCAAGAGTATTTCCTTGTTGTGAAGGATTGATTGATGAGGGGCCCAGTGCCTCCAGATTTGAGTGGTACTACCTTGCCTGCCTGAGGGCCAGTGTCAAGCACCCCCTGGCATTGGCAACCCACAGGGTGCCTGAATAACACTATGGGTTTGAGCCCTCACTGTGTGAATATGCACTAGGCCATGACACCTGTTTCTTCTGCACATCGACTCAAGTGCTAGGCTGAGACCGGAGCGATTTTTATTACCAGGCCACAAGGTCTAGCCATTGTGCAGTGTTTTTTAAGCTTTATTTATTTCTCTCCACCTGTGTATGACCTGCAATTTACATGTGTGTTTTTCACTCACAAGATGGTAAGGTATAGGTCTTCAGGCCCATCCTGAAGTCTAGAGGAGGACGTGGGGCCCTCGGGTTTCTTCCTCCCCTGACTGAGGGGGGGGGGGTCTTTTCTTGGGAGAGCCCCCCAGCTAGTACTCGTTGGTTGGATTTGACTGATCATAAGGAGAAGGGTCAGTCTGACTGTTTGGTTAGGTGGACCTGTCAAGAGTGTTGTACTCTGGAGGTTCCGAGAAGGGTCCTTCCTCTTCGGGAAGGGACCATGTGACACACCCTAGTGCAATTTTTTCGTTCACCCCTGTTTTTTTTTTTGCACACGGCACCACAGGTTTTGAAAATAAAAGGGGTACATGGGGTGCACTGAGCGTAGTTGATTGTTCAAAAAGTGGTCACAAGGATACATGAGATTGCAATGCAGTTCAGAGTATGGATGGTACATAGAGTGGTCACAGATGTCCAGGCTAGGATCGACCACATGAGCCCACCAGGGAACGGAACCCCAATCAGGCAGGGGCTGGCAGGAAATGCGGCTTTAATCTTTTGAAACCACCAGCTGGGTGTACCTTAGTCTGTGTCACTAAAAATAATTCAATTCCTCCCAGACAATCTAGAGTGACCCAAGAGTGCCCGACCTAGACACAGTCAAAGATGGAACAAGTATGGTCAGGTGCCCCCTTTATCCTTTCAGAACAGCTCACTGTGTATATTCATGCTTTAGAAATGGGGTGCCATCTTTTCTGGGGGTTGGTAGTGTGGCATGCTGGCTTTCTTAGAGGTTTTTACCCCAATCTTTTAATGAATTGGTAATAAAAAATATGTTTTTAATGATGTGAACTCATGTGGGTGTAATCATTCTGGCAGAAGCGGTCGCTGCCTTTAAAATACCATAATCTTCTCACAAATGGTTTTCTAAGGTCCAATGATATCTTGTCAGCAAAGCTGGGAATTAACTAGCCCCACATGGGAGGGTAATGCTTGAGAAAATTTTATAATCTACACTGGAGGCGATAGCCAAAACACTCCTTCCAAAATCTACGGTAGTCAGAGCCGCCGGCTCCATGCAATAGAGTGCCATGAAGGTATGTATGGACGTCCATGTGGCTGCCTTGCAAATCGTCTCCAAGGACACTTGTCCCGCGGCTGCCCAGGAGGTAGAGATTCCCCTAGTGGAACGCGCTGTGACCCCCTCAGGCACAGGCAAACCCTTCGTTCTGTAGGCCAACGACGTAGTCTTAACTAGTGTTAGGTACCTGAGTGGAGAGCCTGACTTTGCTGGGAGAGGGCCTCTCTTACGGCTCTGGTTCAGGGCCCACTGGAGTGGAGACAGTGGTCCCGTGAGCACAGCGGGGTAGGAGTGCCTGGACTGGATACTGTGGCAGATGTAGCTGGTCGGTAGCAATCTCCTGGAAGCTGAAGCAGAGGAACTGGCAGGCAGCGGAGCAGGGCCCGGATGCAGGATGACCCCGAGATGGCGTCAGCGATTCTGGAGGTGTGCAGCATGCAGAGAGGCAGGCAGAGGGGTCGTCAGGCAGGCCGGGTCTGGATACACTTGTAGGCAGGTAAGTGGGCACAGGCGGTAGAGAGGTCAAACAGGCAGAAGGTCAGCGTTCAAATATCAGTCCAAAGCAGAGTCAACAAGCCGGGATCAGGGATGGAGAAGGTAGCAGAGTCAAGTGGAAGCCGGGTCAGGTTTACAGGAGTACACAGGCAGAGGCAGGTTTCTCAAGGGTCACACTGTAGACGAACAGCACCTATCATGTGCAGCTGTCACTCTTTTAAAGGCCTACTGGCGCCAAACAGCGCTAGCGCGTCACGTGTGAACCTGCGATGCACGTGCCCGCGCTCGTGGCGCGCGCGTCTGAGGGACACGCCGGCGCGCACCCCCGTTCCGACGCCCGGACGAATCAGCGGCGCGCGTGTGCATGCGCGCGCGCCGATTCGACTGCACGTCGCAAGTGGAGCCCTGACAACTAGCCACAAGGCGATCACCCTACCAGAAGCCCTCAGGCCCTTGCGAGCACCACTCGGGATGACGAACAGATAGTCCGACTTTCTAAGTTCGGCCGTCACGTCCACATAGATGTTCAGTGAAGACCCCACATCGAGTGGATTTGGATTATGAGAGTTCTCTGCTAGAAACTTTGGGAGCGTGATTTCTTGTGTCATATAAAAACTAGAGACTACCTTTGGGACGAATCCCAGCATTGGCCTGAGCACCACTCTATCTGGGAAGAAAGAGAGGAATGGTTCTTTAAACCCATGCAAATTAAGGGAATCTCATGGGGACTGCCAGGTCACCATAACTAGTGTCCCCATTGGAAGATTTCCCCTCTATTACTTTTCTGGGGACTAGCCAAAATGTGAGGTTTTCTTTTTCTTTCAATTTCAATGATATTGGTAAATATGATAAATAGAAAGGATGAATCTCTATAATGGGGATACAGACAGCAATAAAAACTGACACGGGTTCTAGTCCATCTCCTCTCTATCCAAAACAAACAAAAAACTGAAAATTGTACCATACTTTACCATCATTTTATTTTCCTGCTGCCTATCCATGCCAGTATACCTATGACAAGCTCCACCTTGGCTCCTCCCTCAGGATCAGTGAATATTATAAAAGAATAGAGTTAGAGCACCCCCAGCATTCTCCGTAATATAGAATACCAAGGGTGGGTTTGTATGCTGCCATGGATCGGCACCAGCAAAAGAAAATTACGGTAAGTATGGTACAATTTTCTGTTTTCCTGGTGCCTCCATGGCAGCATACCTATGACAAATAACTAGCTGAAAATGGGTCGGTTGATGCTTATAAAGAGATTTTATTTTGAACAAAAGGTTACTCCCTCGAGTAGGTAAATGCTGACTTGATGGCCTGCCTGACGAATTCTATCGAAGAGAGAGCCCCCGGGTCTACTCTGTAGTGCTTCAAAAACGTATGTTGAGAAGACCAGGTTGCTGCCTTGCATATAGTTTTGATCGACACATTTGCTCTCGCCGCCCAGGAGGCAGAGACAGATCTGGTGGAATGAGCCTTGACAGCTGAAGGGGGGTCGAGGCCCTTTGCCCTGTATGCCTTTTGAATTAGCTTCACTATCCAGGAGGCTATCCTCCTAGAATTTGCCTTTTATTGGAAGACTTCCTGAAGGGAGCTGTGGCCTGCAGATAGCATGTTAATATGGATGCGATATCCAAATTATGGAGTGAGCCGGATTCTGGATCTGAGAATGTTGGTAGAGCCCAAGGTTCCGAGATATTAGCGGTGGAGGCTGTCTTGGGGATGAACCCATGAACTGTCCTAACCTCTACCCTGTCATGAAAATACCTGATATGATCAGGGTCTGCACCCAAGGCCTGCAGCTCTGACACACTTCTACCTGATGCCACAGCGATTAGAAAAGATAGGGTTAAATTCCACAGAGATGTTGATTTGTTTGGAACAAAGGTTGGTTGGTTAAGGAATGCAGGATGACCAAGAGGAGCCATGTGGGAAAGTTCTGTCCTTTAGGTGGACGTATTTTCTTGACGGCCTTAAAAAACGGAATTATCATAGAATCTTCAGCCGATTTTCTGTTGGTGGCCGCCAAGATGGCTGCTACTTGCACCTTGAGAGTGCTTAATCCTAGAACTAGATCTAGGCCTGTCTGTAGGAAATCGAGTATCTGAAAGGGAGCGGGTAAGGTTGGATCTAAGTTTTTACAAACCGCAAAAGATTTAAACTTATTCCACACTCTATCGTACAAGCCATTTGTTGATGGCCTTCTGGCCTCGAGCAAGGTTGAGATGACACTAAACGAGCATCCTAATGCCTGGAGCCTCTCCCTTTCAGCATCCAAATGTAAAGGTTTCGGGTGGAAGTGAGGACCCTGTGAAAGAAGGCAAGGTAGCCATGGTATCATGACCGGAGGTTGGGTACTCAGGGACATTGCAGTCAGGAACCAAGGACGCATTGGCCAGTATGGAAGGACTGCTATTACTGTTGTGTCCTCTATTGTAAGCCTTGCAAGGAACCTGGAGATAAGCGGCCAGGGAGGGAATACAAAATATGTAGCAGAATATATCTTGGCCTAAATTGATGAAGAAAATAGATTTTTTTTATAGGATGAGTTTCATAGCAGAAAGTAAAAAAATTTTTGTTTTTTTTCAAAATTGTTGGTCTTTTTTTTTTTGTGTTTATAGCGCAAACAAAAGAAAAAATGCAGAGGTGATCTATTACCACCAACAAAAAGCTCTATTTGTGGGAAAAAAAGACCATACATTTTATTTGGGTACAGCGTCGCACGACTGTACAATTGTCAATTAAAGTAACACAGTGCCGTGGTGCAAAGTGGCCTGGTCGGGAAGGGGGGTAAATCTTCCTAAAGTGAAGTGGTTAAAAAGTTATAAAATTACAGAATTATAGATTGTTTTTGAAAGTACAGTGGCAGGGGAAACACAAAACTAAATGCAAGGGCAGCTGAAATGTGTCAATCATAGCAATGCGATGGCTCAGAGCAATACACCATGAGTACATAAGAAAAACCTCAACCCTCAGCCCTCAACAATTTACAGATATATGCGGAAGAAAAGCTACATGTCTTGGTACCAACAAGGTTCCTCAGAGGCGTTGCTAGGGGGGTGCGGGGGGTGCGGTCCGCACCCGGGTGACACCCGCTAGTGGGGTGACACCCTCCCTGTTTTTTTTTTGCGGTTTTTTTTTTTTTTTTTTTTTTTTTTTGATTTTTTTTTTTTTTTTTTTTTTTTTTTTTTTTTTTTTTTTTTTTTTTTGCTTTATTTATTTATTAACTGCCGTTCACTTGACTACCCCCCCCTGCTGCCCACAGCCCGCTGGCCTGAAACAACATTACACACGGCAGCAGCGCGTGGTGTTCTCCTTCCTTCCTCCTTCTACTGCCTCAGCCGGCTCTGTCACATCTCACTCACAGTGCAGCCACAGGATGATGACGTGACGTCACAACAGTGTCTCCGCTCCGCCCGGGCGGCACGGCAGCTGCAAGTGAAGCTGCCCTCCTGAGCCTCCCCTCCAGACGCCCGGCGCCGAATTGTAAACAGGTGCGGGGGGGGGGGGGGGGGTGTCCTGGTGTCCAAGCCAGGGCGGGGCCGGGGGGCTGGGTGGCAGGGTGGCAATTTCCCCCCAGGCCGTTCCAACTTATATGCAGAACGGCCGCTGCCCATTGATGTTTTTTTTTTTTCCTTTGAGGAAGTCGGCGGCTGCATCCGGGATGCTCAGTCTGTACATCCGGCAGCCGCCACCACTACCCACAGCCAGTCAGGTGTCTGAACAGTGGCGGAGGGCGGAGTGATCTGCAGCCTTGTGTGCTGCGCCGGGGTCTGGGAGCCCGGATGTTTTAGACAAGGGGAAATCCCACCCACTGCCCCACCGTACTCCAGAGAGGAGCAGCCAGGAGCTGAGGACACCAATGTAAGGGGAGAGTGGGGAGGAGTGTATGGCAGGCACTGGCAGCCAAGGAGTGAGTGTCGGCGGTGGACGGCTGTGCAGTCTCCTGATGCCTTGTGTGAAGGACTGGTGGCAGCCCGCTCTGCTTAGACTTGTAGTGCCCTTTGTGGGGGGCTGAGATATGGAAGCATCCTATGCTGGGACTTGTAGTGCCCTAGACTGTGGGGGGCAATAAAAGTCCCAGCAGAGTGGGCTGCCATTCTTTAGTCCCCTGTAGTCTAGGGCACTATAAGTCCCAGCATATCAGTCTGCTCTTTCAGAAGAGGAGAAGGAGCTGGGGGAGGGGGGTTGTTCTGGGAGGGGAGAGAATGAGGCACAGGTTTTAGATGGGGAGGATTTTTGCTTAGGGGGGATTTGTGCTGGGATGGGGAGGATTTTTGCTTAGGGGGGATTTGTGCTGGGATGGGGAGGATTTTTGCTTAGGGGGGATTTGTGCTGGGATGGGGAGGATTTTTGCTTAGGGGGGATTTGTGCTGGGATGGGGAGGATTTTTGCTTAGGGGGGATTTGTCCTGGGATGGGGAGGATTTTTGCTTTGGGGGGATTTGTGCTGGGAGGGGGAGATGGGGAGGATTTTTGCTTAGGGGGGATTTGTCCTGGGAGGGGGAGATGGGGAGGATTTTTGCTTTGGGGGGATTTGTGCTGGGAGGGGGAGATGGGGAGGATTTTTGCTTAGGGGGGACTTGTGCTGGGAGGGGGAATTTATTCTTGGAGAGGAAGAGGCTTTGTGATGAGAGGGGGGATCTATGCTGGGAGGGGAATATGGGGGAGGACTTTTTTCTAAGGGGGGGGGGGGTTATGCTGGGAGGGGGAGATGGGGGGGATTTTTGCTAAGAGGGAGAATGTATGCTGGGAAGGGAGATGGGAGAGGATTTATGCTAAGAGGGGGGATTAGCACTGGGAAAGGAGGCGGAGGCAGTGGTTTGTACTGAGAGGGATTTGTACTGGAAGGGGTTATATGAGGGTTAGGATTTGTGCTGAAAGGTGTTTTTTTTGCTGCTAGGGGGAAGATGGGGGGCGGGGTCTCTGCTTAGAGGAGAGGGGGTATTGGGAGTAAGAGCATTTGTAAATTAAGGGGTTTTGGGGGGATTTATGTTGTAAGGGTGATGTGGGGAATGAGGATTTCTGCTGAGAGGGGGGATTTGTGCTAGAAGGGGGTACATAGGTAGTGAGGAGTTTGCCCCGGGCACTGGATGATCTTGTCCCGACATTGGCGCACTCTACAAATTGCAAGGGCGGAGCTGTGAAGAGAGAAAGCTGGGTGCCGACGTGAGGACTGGATTGGAAGCTGCTCCAGCCTGTACTGACGCGGTGGCGGCCTGGAACAGCAGACTCATGAGTACCTGGTGAGTGACCCTGCTGATCGGAGTGGCACACACACACACACACACACACGTGTTTCTTTGGTAAGAGAGCTGGTCCTGGGGCAGTCCCCGGACTGAGAACACTGTCCCTGGATTAAGTCTGTCCCCGGTTTTGTCCCCGCTTTGCAAGGCCGATCCAGGGCGGGTGCACTGCAAGCTGGGGCAGTGGGAGGGCACCCAGACCCGACCCTACCATAGGTCCCTTTGGGCCCATTGGGCTGCCTCGGAGGGAGGGGGGGGGCGAGCACCGCCAGATACAGAGCGGGTATCTCCCACTTACCTGGCGGCTGCTGTCATACGAAGTCCCACCTCCTGGGCTGGCTCCTATGATAGACAGCATCCTATCATAGGAGCCAGTCCAGGAGGCGAGACTTCGTATGACAGTGGCAATGCTGGGTAAGCAGGAGATCTCCGTTCTGCGTAATCCAGCGGCTCTCCTCTCTCTAATCCCCATGCACTGATGAGGCTGCATTGATGGGCACTGAACAGACTGCATTGATGGGCACTGATGATGGTGAGCTGATTCGGTAGTTCAATGGGCCACTTGACTGGACTTGCCCCCCAGGCCTAAGGCTGCCAGCCCTCCCCTGAAGCCAGCTCTCCAGGTTGTTGATTTGTGTGTGTGCATGGGCGTCCGCAGATAGGAGCAAGGGGGGGCAAGTGCCCCCCTCTGGAATCAGGGATTGGATCAGGAGTGATGACCCCCATCACCCCTCTCTGTCACCCCCCTCTCTCTCTCACCCCTCTCTTTTTCACCCCCCTCTGTCTCTGTCACCCTCTGTCTCTCTCTGTCACCCCTTCTGTCTCTTTCTGTCACCCCCCCCTGTCTGTCTGTCTGTCACCCCCCACATGTATGCAGTTTCTGACAGTCTCTTGTGCCATGTCTGCAGTCTCTTGAGCCATGTATGCAGTTTCTGACAGTCTCTTGGGCCATGTATGCAGTCTCTGGTCATCTCTTGTGCCATGTCCACAGTCTCTTACAGTCTCTTGGGCCATGTATGCAGTCTCTGACAGTCTCTTGGGCAATGTCCGCAGTCTCTGACAGTCTCTTGGACCATGTCCGCAGTCTCTGACAGTCTCTTGGTCCATGTCCGCAGTCTCTGTCAGTCTCTTGTGCCATGTATGCAGTCTCTGGTCATCTCTTGTGCCATGTCCACAGTCTCTTACAGTCTCTTGGGCAATGTATGCAGTCTCTGACAGTCTCTTGGACCATGTCCGCAGTCTCTGACAGTCTCTTCTGACAGTCTCTTGTGCCATGTCCGCAGTCTCTTACAGTCTCTTGGGCAATGTCCGCAGTCTGACAGTCTCTTGGACAATGTCTGCAGTCTCTGACAGTCACTTGGACCATGTCCGCAGTCTCTGACAGTCTCTTGGGACATGTATGCAGTCTCTGGTCATCTCTTGTGCCCTGTCCACAGTCTCTTACAGTGTCTTGGGCCATGTATGCAGTCTCTGACAGTCTCTTGGCAATGTCCACAGTCTCTGACAGTCTCTCTGTCCGCAGTCTCTGACAGTCTCTTGGACCATGTCTGCAGTCTCTGACCGTCTCTTGGGCCATGTATTCATTCTCTGGTCATCTCTTGTAACATGTCCACAGTCTCTTACAGTCTCTTGGGCCATGTATGCAGTCTCTGACAATCTCTTGGGCAATGTCCGCAGTCGCTGACAGTCTCTTGGGCAATGTCTGCAGTCTCTGACCATCACCTGTACAACGTCTGCAGTCTCTGACCGTAATAAGGTGATAATGACATTGTTGAAATGGATCAGAGCATGGGTGTCCTTAAAATGCTGCCCCCCCCCCTGCAAAAAAGTTCTGCGGACGCCCATGTGTGTGTGTGGTGGGGGGGGCCGCCGGCCGGGGGGGGGGGGGGGGTTGCCATCTGTAAGAAAAACAAAGAGACGTTAAGATGTAATTCTGTTCTATTATACTGAGATTTTTTTTCCTCTTTCCGACTGAAAGTTCCATCTAGCTCAGCATGCAGAGCTCAGTTGAAATGAAATAAATTGTGGACTTCATGATAGCATCAAATCCGTTCCTTCAGTAGATGTTCTCTATTCTATGGAATCTAGACTTTTTTTTTATAACATACAGGATAATGTGGTCAGCTTAAAGGGAATGTATTACATTTTAAAGATATATGTCAAAGAAACCAGCTTAATTTAAATAATTTTTGCATTATTTTTAGCAAGGTCGCGGGAGGGGGGGTCTGTACTGAGGGGGGGATCTATACTGGTTTAACTTGGTTGATTTTGGGGGGGGGGGGAGACACCATTTTTTTTCGAACCGGGTGACACCAACCCTAGTGACCCCCCTGGTTTTATTTATTTTTTATTGTGTTATTTTGTTTAACCTAGGGTAGGGAGTAGTCGGAGCCTCTGAGATTTGTATTGCTGTCTGTGTTGATAGTGTTCCGTGCAGTGTTGGTCATCTTACTTTAAAAAAGTAATTAGTTACGTTACAAATGACTTCTCCCAAAAAAGTAATTGCGTTAGTAACTCAGTTACTACATTGGAAAAGTAATTAGTTACTCAGAAAAGTAACTGTGATATTTTTTTTTTTATATTCTTAGGGGCGGGTCTAGTATTACTGTAAGCAAGGGGCGCGTTCCCCCCTGCACGTCTATTTCCCCTCTGCACCCCCCTGCACGTCTGTTCCCCCCCAACACATATAACTGTTTCCCCTCTGTACCCCACTACACAGCTGTCCCCCCCACACACGTATATCTGTTCCCCCTCTGTACCCCACTACACGTCTGTTCCCCCCCCCACACACATATATCTGTTCCCCTCTGTACATCTGTCCCCCCCAAACTCACGGATCGGATCGTTGCTCGGATCAGAGTAACGGATCATTTTTCGGATCAGCAAATAATAATTGAATTTGCAAAAACCTGTGAAAATTCCAACACCATAAAGCCCCCACTGTAATATCCACAATCTCCCCCACTGTAATATCCACAATCTCCCCCACTGTAAGATCCACGTCATCTCCCCAACTGTAATATTGGCTGAGTATGGCTGGGTACGGCTGAGCATGGCTGGGTACGGCTGGGTATCGCCGAGTATTGCTGGGTATTACCGTGTATTGCAGAGTATGGCTGGGTATTACAGAGTATTGCAGAGTATGGCTGGGTATTACAGAGTATTGCAGAGTATGGCAGAGTATGGCTGGGTGTGGCAGAGTATTGGCTGGGTGTTGCAGAGTATTGGCTGGGTGTTGCAGAGTATTGGCTGGGTGTTTCAGAGTATTGGCAGGGTGTTTCAGAGTATTGGCATGGTGTTGCAGAGTATTGGCATGGTGTTGCAGAGTATTGGCTGGGTGTTGCAGAGTATTGGCTGGGTGTTGCAGAGTATTGGCATGGTGTTGCAGAGTATTGGCATGGTGTTGCAGGGTGTTGCAGAGTATTGGCAGGGTGTTGCAGAGTATTGGCAGGGTATTGCAGAGTATGGCTGGGTATTGCAGAGTATTGGCAGGGTGTTGCAGAGTATTGGCAGGGTGTTGCAGAGTATTGGCAGGGTGTTGCAGAGTATTGGCAGGGTGTTGCAGAGTATTGGCAGGGTGTTGCAGAGTATTGGCAGGGTATTACCGAGTATTGCAGAGTATGGCTGGGTATTATGGGGTATTGCAGAGTATGGCAGAGTATGGCTGGGTATGGCAGGGTGTTGCAGAGTATTGGCAGGGTGTTGCAGAGTATTGGCAGGGTGTTGCAGAGTATTGGCATGGTGTTGCAGAGTATTGGCATGGTGTTGCAGGGTAGTGCAGACTATTGGCAGGGTGTTGCAGAGTGTTGGCAGGGTGTTGCAGAGTATTGGCAGGGTGTTGCAGAGTATTGGCAGGGTGTTGCAGAGTATTGGCAGGGTGTTGCAGAGTATTGGCATGGTGTTGCAGAGTATTGGCATGGTGTAGCAGGGTGTTGCAGAGTATTGGCAGGGTGTTGCAGAGTATTGGCAGGGTATTGCAGAGTATTGTCTGGGTATTACGGGGTATTGCAGAGTATGGCAGAGTATGGCTGGGTATGGCAGAGTATTGCAGAGTATGGCTGGGTATTACGGGGTATGGCAGAGTATGGCAGAGTATGGCAGAGTATGGCTGGGTATGGCAGGGTGTTGCAGAGTATTGGCAGGGTATTGGCAGGGTATTGGCAGAGTATTGGCAGGGTATTGCAGAGTATTGGCAGGGTGTTGCAGAGTATTGGCAGGGTGTTGCAGAGTATTGGCAGGGTGTTGCAGAGTATTGGCAGGGTGTTGCAGAGTATTGGCAGGGTGTTGCAGAGTATTGGCAGGGTGTTGCAGAGTATTGGCAGGGTGTTGCAGAGTATTGGCAGGGTGTTGCAGAGTATTGGCAGGGTGTTGCAGAGTATTGTCTGGGTATTACGGGGTATTGCAGAGTATGGCAGAGTATGGCTGGGTATGGCAGAGTATTGCAGAGTATGGCTGGGTATTACGGGGTATGGCAGAGTATGGCAGAGTATGGCAGAGTATGGCTGGGTATGGCAGGGTGTTGCAGAGTATTGGCAGAGTATTGGCAGGGTATTGGCAGAGTATTGGCAGGGTATTGGCAGAGTATTGGCAGGGTATTGCAGAGTATTGGCAGGGTATTGCAGAGTATTGGCAGGGTATTGCAGAGTATTGGCAGGGTGTTGCAGAGTATTGTCAGAGTATTGCAGAGTATTGGCAGGGTATTGCAGAGTATTGGCAGGGTGTTACCTGGGTATTGCAGGGTGTTGCAGAGTATTGTCAGGGTATTGGCTGGTATTGCAGAGTATTGGCAGGGTATGTGCTGGCATCTGATCTCTCCCCTCCACTGTACAGATCTGTACACAGAGGGGAGAGAGGAACCGGTGTCATCTTGACGCCGGTTTGTTTACAAGTGATCGCTCCGTCATTTGACGGAGCAATCACATTGTAAACGGCCGACGGGTGCACCTAGATGGCTGCCGCTCCGGAGCTAAGCTGTTCACATTCCATGCATTCTCTGTATGTGTGTGTGTGCTGTACCTGTGCATTTTCCCTGTGTTCTGTGTATGTGTTCGTGCTCTGGCAGTCAGTACATGTTTCGCCTGTTCTGTGTATATGTGTGATCTCTGGCTGTGCATGTTCCGTGTGTTCTCCGTGGATGTGTGCGCTCTGGATGTTTATTTTTTGTAACACTGCAAAGACTTGGAAAGTACAACACTTATAGATTGTAGAAAGAAAGGGGATGCTCATGGTTTCCCTCCAACACTTCTTACAGGAAACAGGAAGTGGTATTCTGTAAATGAGAACAAAGATTGGGGTGGGGGGTTTAACCACAGAGAGCAAAAAGGTGGATAGGACATAGGGTTGCCACCTGTCCGGGATTCACCTGGACAGTTCGGGTTTTGACTCCTGTGTCCGGGTTTCAGACCGCCTGAAACCCGGACACATTATTCAGACTGGACTGTGGCTTCCCAGCAGGGTTACTATCTGCAGCTGTCTAAGCCGAGAGTGTCTGTTACACTCTCTATCACACTGCCCAAAGCCAGCACTAACAATACTAAAATCCACCCTCTCGCTCCCCACACTGACGGGAGAGGAGAAAGGGCTTGATCTGCTCCTCTTCCTTCATCTGTGTCTGCCCACAATCTCTGGCACTGTGCATCAGAAAAGGAACGTGGGGGCCAGAGATTTAAAGTCCTGCAGTCGCAGATACATCTGGATGAGAGGTGCTGACTGCCAAGGGGTGAGTGAGCTCACCATCCATCACTGTCTGTGACTGAAGTCCCCCCCCCCCTTCTCTCTCCTGCCCCTGAGTGAGTACACTAAGGTAAATCAGGGTTCTCAGAGCACCCCTTACATCAGAGTTCCCCTTTACACCAAAGGCCGCAATGTTTCGATCACATCAGAGTCCTTGTCGTACATCAGAGTTCCCAGTGTTTCCCCTTAAATCAGGGTTCCCAGAGCATCCCTTATGTCAGAGTCCCCAGAGTTCTCCCTTACATCAGAGTCTCAGAGTTCCCCCTTACAGTGTAAGGAAACTCTGCAAGTTCAGATTTAAAGGGGGAACTCTGCGGATTCAGATGTAAATCAATTAATCGCAAAACATATGTATAGTTTATACTATAAAAAAATTGCTGTGCGCCGCTAAAGTGTTCGGGTTTAACTTAAAGAAAAGGTGGCAATCCTAATAGGACATGGTCACTGAGAGTGTAAAGCTAAATGTGTGCTCTAACCTGCACAGAACACAGGAATACTATATACACAACGTCGATCCAAGGAATATTTTAAAATAAATAAATGACATACTTAGATAAACATACAACATTATGCAGAATACTATCCCACAGTTTTACATCTCTTACAATAAAGAACCCTTTCTGTATGTGAAGGTCAGACCACTTTTCCTACAGTTACAAAGTAACCTTAAAGTGACACTAAACTCTGGTTTAAAAAAATCTATATAAGTACAGTGCCTTGAAAAAGTATTCATACCCCTTGAAATGTTCCACATTTTGTCACGTTACAATTAAAAACGTAAATTTATTTTATTGGGATTTTATGTGATAAACCAACACAAAGTGGCACATGATTGTGAAGTGGAAGGAAAATAATAAATAGTTTTCAATTTTTTTTTACAAAATAATTACGCGAAAAGTGTGGGGTACATTTGTATAGCGCCCCCCTGAGTCAATACTTTGTAGAACCACATTTCGCTGCAATTACAGCTGCAAGTCTTTTTGGGGATGTCTCTACCAGATTTGCACATCTAGAGAGTGAATTTTTTGCCCATTCTTATTTGCAAAATAGCTCAACCTCTGTCAGATTGGATGGAGAGCGTCTGTGAACAGCAATTTTCAAGTCTTGCCACAGATTCTCAATTGGATTTAGGTCTGGACTTTGACCGGGTCATTCTAACACATGAATATGCTTTGATCTAAGCCAAGGGACTACAAATTTCTAAACAAAGGGCAAGTTTACTGTCCTTCAGATTTTAGGGGGGGGGGGCATGGGGAGTCAAACATGTCCAGGTGTCCAGTGGGAGTAAACAATTCCATATCTTTGGTGTCAGTGGGAGGATTAGTGCCCCATCTTTGGTGTCAATGGAAGGAATTGTGCCCTTTTGATGGTGTCAGTTGGAGGAATAGTGGCCCATTGTTGGTGTCAACAACAAAATGGATTCCTCATTGTTGGTGTCAGTGGATGAAATAGTGCCCCAAGGACTGGATAAAGGCAAGCAAAGGGCCACATCCGGCCCCAGGGCTGCAGTTTGGAGACCCCTGATCTAAACCATTCCATTGTAGCTCTGGCTGTATGTTTAGGGTCGTTGTCCTGCTGGACGGTGAACCTCCGCCCCAGTCTCAAGTCTTTTGCGGACTCTAATGCCGCGTACACACGGTCGGAAATTCCGACCACAAAATCCGTCTGATTTTTTCTGACGGATTTTGTCCGACACTGGTGTTGCATACACACGGTCGGACAAAGTTGTCGGAAAATCCGATCATTCTGAACGTGGTGACGTTCGTTGAGTACAACGGAACTACGTAGAGGCTAGTAGCCAATAGCTTTGGTCTTGTAATGTGATCTGAGCATGAGTGGCACTTTGTCCGTCGGAATTCGCTACACAAACGATCGGAAAAAGTCCTATCGGACTTTGTTGTCGGAAAATTTGAGAGCAGGATCTCAAATTTTTTCCGCCAGAAATTCCGACGGAAAAAGTCCGATGGAGCCCACACACGGTCGGATTTTCCGACAACATGGTCCGATAGGACATTTTCCGTCGGAAATTCCGACCACGTGTACGCGGCATAACAGATTTTCTTCTAAGAACTCTGACCATCTTCCCTGTCCCTGCTGAAGAAAAGCATCCCCACAACATGGTGCTACCACCACCATGTTTCACTGTGGGGATGGTGTGTTCAAGGTGATGTATTCATTTTCCACTATACATAGTGTTATGCTTTTAGGCCAAAAAGTTCAATTTTGGTCTCACCTTCTTCCACGTGTTTGCTGTGTCCCCCACATGGCTTCTTGCAAACTGCCATGTCTTGGTAGATTTGCAGTTGTGCCATACTCTTTCCATTTTCGGATGATGGATTGAACAGAGCTCCGTGAGATGTTCAAAGCTTGGGATATTTTTTTTATAACCTAACTCTGCTTTAAACGTCTCCACAACTTTATCCCTGACCTGTCTGGTGTGTTCCTTGGCCTTCATGATGCTGTTTGTTCACTAAGGTTTTCTAACAAACCTATGAGGGCTTCACAGAACAGCTGTATTTATACTGAGATTAACCACTTAGGGGCCGGAAGGATTTGCCCCGTCAATGACCAGGCTATTTTTTGCGATACTGCACTGCGTCGCTTTAACTGACAATTGCGCGGTTTCGTGCGATGTTGTACCCAAACAAAATGTATAGCCTTTTTTTCCCCCACAAATAGAGCTTTCTTTTGGTGGTATTTGATCACCTCTGCGTTTTTTTTTGCGCTCTAACCAAAAAAAGAGCGATAATTTATATATATATATATATATATATATATATATATATATATATATATATATATATATATTTATACAGTGGTGTGAAAAAGTGTTTGCCCCCTTCCTCATTTCCTGTTCCTTTGCATGTTTGTCACACTTAAGTGTTTCGGAACATCAAACCAATTTAAACAATAGTCAAGGACAACACAAGTAAACACAAAATGCAATTTGTAAATGAAGGTGTTTATTATTAAAGGTGAAAAAAAATCCAAACCATCATGGCCCTGTGTGAAAAAGTGATTGCCCCCCTTGTTAAAACATACTATAACTGTGGTTGTCCACACCTGAGTTCAATTTCTCTAGCCACACCCAGGCCTGATTATTGCCACACCTGTTCACAATCAAGGCATCACTTAAATAGGAGCTGCTTGACACAGTAAGGTCCACCAGAAGATCCTTAAAAGCTACACATCATGCCGAGACCCAAAGAAATTCAGGAACAATTGAGAAAGAAAGTAACTGAGATCTATCAGTCTGGAAAGGGTTATAAAGCCATTTCCAAAGCTTTGGGAATCCAGCGAACCACAGTGAGAGCCATTATCCACAAATGGCGAAGACATGGAACAGTGGTGAACCTTCCCAGGAGTGGCCGGCCGCCCAAAATTACCCCAAGAGCGCAGCGACGACTCATCCAAGAGGTTACAAAAGACCCCACAACAACGTCCAAGGAACTGCAGGCCTCACTTGCCTCAGTTAAGGTCAGCGTTCATGCCTCCACCATCAGGAAAAGACTGGGCAAAAATGGCCTGCATGGCAGAGTTCCAAGGAGAAAACCACTGCTGAGCAAAAAGAACATCAAAGCTCGTCTCAATTTCTCCACAACACATCTTGATGATCCCCAAGACTTTTGGGACAACATTCTGTGGACCGATGAGACAAAAGTGGAACTCTTTGGAAGGTGTGTGTCCAAGTATATCTGGCGTAGAAGGAACACTGCATTTCAGAAAAAGAACATTATACCAACAGTAAAATATGGTGGTGGTAGTGTGATGGTCTGGGGCTGTTCTGCTGCTTCAGGACCTGGAAGACTTGCCGTGATAAAAGGAACTATGAATTCTGCTGTCTACCAAGAGATCCTGAAGGAGAATGTCCGACCATCTGTTCGTGTACTCAAGCTGAAACGAACTTGGGTTCTGCAGCAGGACAATGATCCTAAACACACCAGCAAGTCCACCACCGAATGGCTGAAGAAAAACAAAATGAAGACTTTGGAGTGGCCTAGCCAAAGTCCTGACCTGAATCCTATTGAGATGTTGTGGTATGACCTGAAAAAGGCCGTTCATGCTCGAAAACCCTCTAATGTAACTGAATTAGGACAATTCTGCAAAGATGAGTGGGCCAAAATTCCTCCAGGATGCTGTAAAAGCCTCATTGCACGTTATCGCAAACGCTTGGTTGCAGTTGTTGCTGCTAAGGGTGGCCCAACCAGTTATTAGGTTTAGGGGGCAATCACTTTTTCACACAGGGCCATGATGGTTTGGATTTTTTTTCACCTTTAATAATAAACACCTTCATTTACAAATTGCATTTTGTGTTTACTTGTGTTGTCCTTGACTATTGTTTAAATTGGTTTGATGTTCCGAAAACACTTAAGTGTGACAAACATGCAAAGGAACAGGAAATGAGGAAGGGGGCAAACACTTTTTCACACCACTGTATATAATTTTATTTTTATTTTTTTTACTTTTTGCTATAATAAATATAAAAAAAAAAACAAATTTCTTCATCAGTTTAGCAAAACGTGTATTCTTCTACATATTTTTGGTAAAAAAAAATAAAAAATCACAAGAATGGCATATTGATTGGTTTGCGCAAAAGTTACAGCGTTTACAAAATAGGGGATAGATTTATGGCATTTTTCTTATTTATTTATTTATTTTTTACTAGTAATGGCGGCGATCTATGATTTTTAGCGGGACTGCGACATTGCGATGGACAGATCGGACACTTTTGACACTTTTTTTGGGACCAGTGAAATTTTTACAGCGATCAGAGCAAAAAATAGCCACTGATTACTGTATAAATGTCACTGGCAGGAAAGGGGTTAACACCAGGGGGCAATCAAGGGGTTAAGTGTTTCCCTGGGAGGTGTTTATAACTGTGGGGGGAGGGGGACTGACTGGGAGTAGATGGAGATCGCTGTTCCTGATCACTAGGAACAGCAGATCTCTCTCTACTCCCCTGTCAGAACGGGGATCTGTTTGTTTACTAACACAGATCCCCATTCTGGCTCTCTGTGGAGCGATCGCGGGTGGCCGGCAGAAATCACGGCCGCTGGCCACGCGCATCGGCTCTGGCGTTGTCATTTTGTGACCTCTTCTCATGGTTGGATAAATATAGTTCAGTATTAAAGTGTTACTAAACCCCCAACAGTAAAATCAGTCTGTATATGCAGTAAAGCACGCTTGTTATACTCACTGTGAAACCTAATGCCGCGTACACACGGTTGGAATTCCCGTCGGAAAAAGCTCTGATGGTTTTCCCGTCGGAATTCCAACAGAGTTTCGCTCAAACTGTCTTGCCTACACACGGTCACACCAAATTCCGACGGTCAATAACACCACGGCATACAACATGTTCGACTGCACTATAAAAGGGAAGTTTGATGCTTCTGAGCATGCGTCGAACTGTTTCCGAGCATGCGTCGGAATTTTGCGTGTTGGAATTGCATACACGCGATCGGAAAATCCGATAGAAAGGTTTTCCGTCGGAAAAATTAAGAACAGGTTCTCAATCCAAAGTCCGTCGGAAATTCTGACAGAAAAAGACCGATGGGCATACACACGGTCGGAAAATCCGATGAAAAGCTCCCACTTTTCCAACGGAAATTCCGACCGTGTGTACGCGGCATAAGGGGTTAATCTTCCACATTGGGTAAAAAGGCTGTTTGATCCTGTCTTCTCTGATCCCTTTTTTTTACTGCCCCCAATCAATCTGCTGACAGTATAGAGCAGTGATGGCAAACTTTGGCACCCCAGATGTTTTGGAACTACATTTCCCATGATGCTCAACTACACAGTGCATGAGCATCATGGGAACTGTAGTTCCAAAACATCTGGGGTGCCAAGGTTCGCCATCACTGGTATAGAGCCTTGAGGGGCACTCTGCACATGCTCAGTTTGGTGTGTATTGCTAGAGAGGTTTTTTTTTGGGAGGGTGCATGTGATCAGCACAGGGCCAGTCAGCACTGTCCAGACAGAGGGCCAGGGGTCATGCAGACTCATAGGACAATCAGGGGAAAATGAAAACGCCTCCTGCAAGCTTTAACCAGACACTGATACAAGTCATAAGACTGCTATATACTGCTGATAAGAAAAGGTATTTAACGGTTTATATTTACTAAAGTAATATAATTTCTATGTTCTATGTACTGTGGAAGACCAGATACAGTGAATGCAGAGTCCTGGGTTTAGTACCACTTTAAGGCTGGCACTAACAAGTAGTAACACTATAATATATATTCATTTTCATTTAGAGCCATTGCAGGCCAGACTGGTTGATGGGCCGGACAGATGCACGGGGAGGCTGGAGGTCTACCATGATGGCCAATGGGGCAGTGTGTGTGATGACCTTTGGGATGACAAGGATGCCAATGTCACCTGCAGTCAGATTAAGTGTGGCACTTGCCGGCCATACATTCGGGGCAGGAAGCGGTTTGGCCAATCAAAAGGCACAATTTGGCTAGATGATGTTGAATGTACCGGAAAGGAAATGTCATTGGATAAATGCAGACACGGTGTTTGGTCGCACAACGACTGCAGCCATGAAGAAGATGTCAGTGTATACTGCACAGGTACACAGCTATCCATCTTCATACCACCACTGTATATATCTTCTATGTACTTATCTATCCTTCTTCTGTTCCCTCCTTTATCTCTTTCATATCTATGTGGCCAGCGTGGAGCCCCCATTAGCTGTCTTAACCAAAACAGAGTTCCACGTGACGTGAATGTAATGCCTCAGCTCAGGATGACACGTAGAAGACAGTGGTGCTCAGGAACAAAGGGGGGTCCTGAGGGAATGTAATGTTGTGTTACCATTGTGTCTGACCCTTTGTGAATGCCAAGAGAAGTGGTGGAAGAAGGATGTTGAACATTCCTATTACTCTAATGCCCCCGTACACACGGTCGGAAATTCCAACCACAAAATCCGTCCATTTTTTTCCGATGGATTTTGTTACAATGTTGTCGGAAAATCCGATCGTTCCGAATGTGGTGATGTTCGTTGCGTACTACGTAACTACGTAGAGGCTAGTAGCCAATAGCTTTGGTCTCGTTATTTGATCTGAGCATGCGTGGCACTTTGTCCGTCGGAATTCCCTACACACGATTGGAAAAAGTCCGATCGGATTTTGTTGTCGGAAAATTTGAGATCCTGCTCTCAAATTTTTTTCCGTTGGAGATTCCGACGGAAAAAGCCCGCTAGAGCCCACACAGGATCGACAACATAATCCGATCAGACTTTTTCCATCGGAATATCCGACCGTGTGTACGGGGCATTAGGGACTATGCTACTTTAGGTTTAATGGAACCTGATAAACATGGATAGTTGGAGTCTAACTGCTCCACACGGTGATGGTGGGGATTAGACATGTGCACAACAAAAAAATTCGTTTATTTTCGTTTCGTTTTTTTCGTCGGTGTTCGTATTCATAACGATTCGTACATTCGTAAGAGTTATTTTTTTCGTTGATTCGTTTTTCCGTTAGTTTAATTTTCGGACGCATTCGTATTTATTCGTACATTCGTAACATTCGTAGATTCGTAATCGGAGCATAATTCATAATTTGATGTAATGTGTATGCTATTATTACATTTTAATAATTTACAAATCGAAAAAAAAGTTATGAATCGAAAAAAAAAGTTACGAATTGAAAAAAAAGTTACGAATGTAAGAATTTTTTTGTTCAATCCATTCGAAGCACGTTAAGCAACGCCATTGTAAGAGACACGGAAAATTACGTATCGAAAAAAAGTTACGAATCGAAAAAAAAAGTTACGAATCGAAAAAAAAAGTTACGAATCGAAAAAAAAAGTTACGAATGTACAAATTTTTTTGTTCAATCCATTCGAAGCACGTTAAGCAGCACCATTGTAAGGGACACGGAAAATTACCAATTCAACAAAAAAAAAAAAAGTTACGAATGTACGAATTTTTTCGTTCGTTTTCGTTTTTTCGGATTTTCTTCATTAGTACATTCGTTGTTTCTAATTAGTTTTTTTCGGATTTTTGTTCATTTTGAATAGAGCAGTGCTTCTCAACCAGGCTGCCATGGCAGGATGCCATCTGGGTTCCCCCATAGTGCCACAAGCATGGAATCCAGTTTTTTTCCAAATAACCATCATGAGTTGCCATGATTCAGGCTGGCCAGCTACCAGCACTATAACAACCAACACCACTGTAGGGCCAGGAAACAAAGCGTCATGCATTACTATGGTGAGTGATGGCAGCCAGCTCGCCCGCACCATGCCAGTGCATGACTCTGATCCAGGGCCTCTGCATGCAGGACCACCCTAAGCATTCTGGATGAGATGTAAGTCCACTTCCTCCAGACCTCCTCCATCTCCTGCCCTCTGCCGCACTTCTGAAGCCAAAAGGTAGGGCCTTTGTGATGGGTTGGCCTGTGTGCTTGGGGGGGGGGGGGTGGGACTGTGTGAACGGGAACTGTGTGATTGTGGGGGGCTCTGTAATGGGAGAACTGTGTGGTTATGTGGGGGGACTCTGAAGTGAAGAGGGGCTTCTTAAGTGAACTGGAATATGCATTGAAAGATTCCCTGGAGGCCAGGAAGAGGAACAGACTTGACAATGATAGTTGACCCCAAGGACTGCTTAATGGATAAGTTCATGATAGGCTTAGTGTTCCTTCAAGCGAGAAAAGCCCCAAAGAAGAAGCAGGAGCCTATTCTTGAATTAACCCCTCCAGCTAAAATTCATTGATATAACCTTCATACAGATGGAAGAGGTGGAAGATTTCCTGGAGACCAGGAAGAGGAACAGACTTGACAATGATAGTTGACCCCAAGGACTGCTTAATGGATAAGGTCATGTCAGGCCTAAGGTTCCTTCAAGGAAGAAAGGCCCCAAAGAAGAAGCAGTAGCCTATTATTGAATTAACACCTCCAGCTAAAATTCATGGATATAACCTTCATACAGATGGAAGAGGTGGAAGATTTCCTGGAGGCCAGGAAGAGGATCAGACTTGTAAATTATAGTTGACCCCAAGGACTACTTAATGGATAGGTTCATGCCAGGCTTAAGGTTCCTTCAAGCGAGAAAAGCCACAAAGAAGAAGCAGGAGCCTATTCTTGAATTAACCCCTCCAGCTAAAATTAATTGATATAACCTTCATACAGATGGAAGAGGTGGAAGATTTACTGGAGGCCAGGAAGAGGAACAGACTTGTAAATTATAGTTGACCCCAAGGACTGCTGAATGGATAGGTTCATGCCAGGCTTAGGGTTCCTTCAAGTGAGAACCGCCCCAAAGAAGAAGCAGGAGCCTATTCTTGAATTAACCCCTCCAGCTAAAATTCATGGATATAACCTTCACAAGATGGGCCAGTGCCCTGTTATGGGGGTGCATTGCCTGGTTTATAATACTAGGTCATAATAAATAAACAACAGAGAGGATTTTCTCAGAGCCCATATTTAAAAATGTATTTTCATGAAGAAATTCCACCTGAAACAGCCATCAACCTTTCCAATGCGGTAGCCGGTAGGTAACATATTAAATAAGGTTATAAAGCTTTTTGGAAAGAGAATTGACTGACTCTGCATTGCCTTTGTAAAGGTGGAGGAGACCATTAAAAGTCGGCCCTCCAAATTTTTTTACCAGGGCTCATTCAATCATAGCTATACCATTCTATCTATCTATCTATCTATCTATCTATCTATCTATCTATCTATCTATCTATCTATCTATCTATCTATAATAAGGTTTATAAATCATGCAAAACTATCTCTCTGTTTTCACAGGATAAAAGGAAGCAACTAAACGCACATTTGAATGCCGCATATTTGGATATACAGTATATTTACATGCCGCCGCCACACGCCAGATCCGATGATTCTATTAAATCCTGCAGTTATACACCTTCCTTTGTCACCTGGACTTCCCCTTCCCATTGCTCAGTAAATCACAAGAGGGGCCGAGCAGAATTGAAATTCCTTGGATAGGAAAAACAATTGAAAAGTATTTGTATTAACAGCGTTAAGATATTTTCATACATTTTCAGTCTTCAGGAGCAGACTAAAAAAACTGGAATTCAAATTGGCCTACAGCTTCTCTGTGGTGTTATCACTGGAAACTTGTAAGGAAAGCAAACTTGTCTACAATTTTGTAATTAGCCTTCCCAGCGGGGGCGTTGTTAGGTGGCAAAAGGACCAGGGGCTTCAGTCCGAAGTTCGAGCCTGGCACCAGGGGGGAGATGTTACCTACCTGACGCGCACTGAGATACCTGACATACACTGACCCACGCTGACCTACCTGACATACACTGACATACACTGACACACCCTGACCTACCTGACACACCCTGACCTACCTGACATACACTGACCTACCTGAAATACCTGACACACCCTGACCTACCTGACATACACTGACCCAAGCTGACCTACCTGACATACACTGACCTACCTGACATACCTGACACACCCTGACCTACCTGACATACACTGACATACACTGACACACCCTGACCTACCTGACATACACTGACCTACCAGACACACCCTGACCTACCTGACATATACTGACATACCTGACACACCCTGACCTACCTGACATACACTGACCTACCTGACATACACTGACCTACCTGACATACCTGACACACCCTGACCTACCTGACATACACTCAGTGCCGATCCTGACCTCCCTGGGGCCCTAAGCAAAATTCTGCTAAGGGGCCCTCTACTTGATCCGTGATGCCGTGAGCTATGTAAACCATTTGCCATTGCCACACAGTCACACCTGACACTTCAGTGCTCCCAATACAACCCTCCCTCCTTTAAACAAAACAGTCAAAGAATAAGTACAACAATATAGAACAGAATGAGGTCCTAAGAGATCCCCCCTTACATCAGGATCCCCAGAGAGCATCCCCTTACATCAGGGTCCCCAGAGAGCCCCCCTTAAATCAGTGCCCTCAGAGAGTCTCCCCCTACATTAGGGTCCCCAGAAAGACCCTCCTTTCATCAGTGTCCTCAGAGAGCCCCTCCTCGCATCAGGGTCCCCAGTGAGCCTCCCTACTTAAATCAGTGTCCCCAGAGAGCCCCCACTTACACCAGGGTCCCCAGAGAGCCCCCTCTGACATTAGTGTCCCCAGGGGCCCCCCTCTTACATCAGTGTCCCCAGGGGGCCCCATCCTTACATCGGTGTCCCCAGAGGGCCCTGTCCTTACATCAGTGTCCCCAGAGGGCCCCGCCCTTACATCAGTGTCCCCAGAGGGCCCCGCCCTTACATCAGTGTCCCCAGAGGGCCCCATCCTTACATCGGTGTCCCCAGAGGGCCCTGTCCTTACATCAGTGTCCCCAGAGGGCCCCGTCCTTACATCAGTGTCCCCAGAGGGCCCCATCCTTACATCGGTGTCCCCAGAGGGCCCCGTCCTTACATCAGTGTCCCCAGAGGGCCCCTCCCTTACATCAGTGTCCCCAGAGGGCCCCGTCCTTACATCAGTGTCCCCAGAGGGCCCCGTCCTTACATCAGTGTCCCCAGAGGGCCCCGTCCTTACATCAGTGTCCCCAGAGGGCCCGTCCTTACATCAGTGTCCCCAGAGGGCCCCCGTCCTTACATTAGTGTCCCCAGAGAGCCCCCCTCTTACATTTGGGCCCACAAACAGCTGACTTCCCCCCTTGCAGAGGTTCCCCTGTACCTGGCTGGTGGAGGTGGGAGGTGGCGATCGGCAGCTATATGGTGTCCACAGGCAGGGGGATCTCCCTGGGGCTAGTAGTTCTATCTCCGAATGTATACAGCGGAGAGGGGAGGGGCCTCTGACCCGGGCATTAGCAACAGTGTTCAAGCAGAGTGAAAGTGAAACTGATACCTGCCTGGGTCAGAGGCCCCTCCCTTCTCCTCTCCACTGTATAAACTGAGAGTACTACAAACCCCAGGTAGATTCCGCCGCCCACTCAGGCACCATAGAGCTGCCGATCGCCGCCTTCCACCTCCTTCCACCTCTCCTCACTGCACTCTAAACGGCCAGCCAGAGGTGCAGGGGGGGATGCTGGGTCTTGGGGCCCCCCCACAGCGGCGGGGCCCTAAGCAGCTTGCATAGTGTGCCTATAGGGCCGATCGGCTCTGCATACACTGACCCAAGCTGACCTACTTGACATACACTGACCTACCTGACCTACCTGACACACCCTGACCTACCTGACATACACTGACATACACTGACACACCCTGACCTACCTAACATACACTGACCTACCAGACACACCCTGACCTACCTGACATACACTGACCTACCAGACACACCCTGACCTACCTGACATACACTGACCTACCTGACACACCCTGACATATACTGACATACCTGACACACCCTGACCTACCTGACATACACTGACCTACCTGACACACCCTGACCTACCTGACATACACTGCCCTACCTGACATACCTGACACACCGTGACCTACCGGACATACACTGACCTACCTGACACACACTGACCTATCTGACATACACTGACCCACACTGACCTACCTGACGTACACTGACCTACCTGACACACACTGACCTACCTGACACGCACTGACCTAACTGACATACACTGACCCACACTGACCTACCTGACATACACTGAATTATCAGACACGCACTGACCTACCTACCTGACACATACTGACCTACCTGACACGCACTGACCTACCTGACACGCACTGACCTACCTGACATGCACTGACCTACTTGACATACACTGACCCACACTGACACGCACTGACCTTCCGGACCAGACTCCAGGTGACGTGAACTCCTCCTGCAGCTCAGCTGTAGTGTAGAGTAGAGTAGTAGACAGCAGGCACTCCAGGCAGCCAGAGCCAGAGCCATTACACAGGACAAGAGAGGAGAGCCGCCCACCTGAGCACCGAGTGGGGATCTTCTCACAGTGATGCGGCGCATTGAAATTCCCACCTTCTGGAGCCTGCAGGGCCTATGATGGACATCACACATTCCGCGGTCCCGGCATTGGACCAGTGGGACATCTATCATAGGTACTGCAGGCTCAAGAAGGCGGGACCTGCTATGTCATTCAGCCTCAGGGTCAGATCGGTTCCCGCTCAGCGGCGTCGCTCGGGGCGAATAACAGAATTGTGCATGCCTGAGACCCGGGGCTTTTTGGGGACTTACTCTGGGCTCCAGCCCCCCTTAGCCCCCCTCCCAACACGCCACTGCTTCCCAGTGTACTGAAATTCTTCACCTTGTGGGTCTAATATATGAGTTGTGTTCAGCCAACAGCTGAATGGGATGTATTCTGTATGCCTACAGCCATCATGCATAATAGGAAATAACCAAATGATATATTCAGTAAAGAGCACACAAAGACATATTATACACAGTAGCTGAATAACTCAATCATCAATTTCAGACATATCTTGGCAGTATATTAATTTGTGATCAACTGACAATAATTATTGGCTTTTCTAATTACCATGCATTTTTCCAAAATAAATTGCATATTTCATAAAAAAAAAAGGTTTATCTTTTACTAATGAGTTTACTGATTTGACTCCTATTTCTACACTTTACACGCACATGAACTTTAATGGCATCCAAGTCTTAGTCCGTAGGGTTCAACATTGAGTTGGCCCACCCTTTGCACTTTTAAAATCCCAATAAAATACATTTACGTTTTTGGTTGTATGACAAAACGTGGGAAAATTTCAAGGGGTATGAATACATTTTCAAGGCACTGTAGATGTGCGACTTTTAGGGCCCACCCCATTGTTCTCTGAAGCCTCACCCCATTGTTCTCTGAAGCCTCACAGGAGCTAGCAGTGGCATTGATCACACACCCCTTACCACTGAGCCTGAACCACACACACTTATCCCAGGTCACAGTAATTGGCTGTCAAGTCGGTCACATGATCGGATGGATCGATCAGGATTTTTCCATTAGCTACCGGTCACTGAGCTGGGCACGCTCTGGGCACATCGCTATTTGCACTTACACATGGAAATATGCGGCCACTCAATACCAAGGCCTACCTGCCGAGAGGCCTCATATTTGCACCAAGGAATTTATCACCACAGTTTTTTTTATTTTTTGCTAAATGATAATAAATATTATTAGTAATAAATGAAAAAAGACCAAACATTTTGAGAAAAAAAAGTTTTCATTGTTTCCGCTATAAAATTTAGCATATAGGTAATCGTTCTTTATAAATTTAGGCCAAAATGTATTCCGCTACATTTTTTTGGTGAAAATAACGCAAATCAGTGTATATTATTTAGTCTGTAGGAAAGTTATAGAGTCCACAGTCTATGGTGTATATATACATATTTATATATATATACTTTATTACCAAAAGTATTGGGACACCTGCCTTTACACGCACAAGAACTTTAATGGCATCCCAGTCTTAGTCCGTAGGGTTCAATATTGAGTTGGCCCACCCTTTGCAGCTCTAACAGCTTCAACTCTTCTGGGAAGGCTGTCCACAAGGTTTAGGAGTGTGTCTATGGGAATGTTTGACCATTCTTCCAGAAGTGCATTTGTGAGGTCAGGCACTCACCGACATGTGCACTGCCGAAAAATGTGTTAGTTTTAGGCCCCTTTCACACTGGGGTGGTTTGCAGGCGCTATTGCGCTAAAAATAGCGCCTGCAAACCGACCCGAAACAGCTGTTGCTGTGTCTTCAGTGTGAAAGCCCGAGGGCTTTCACACTGAAGCGGTGCGCTTGCAGGACGCTGGAAAATGTCCTGCAAGCCACATCTTTGGCTCGCTGTAGGAGCGGTATATTTACCGCTCCTATAGCGCCCGTTCCCATTGAAAACAATGGGGCAGCGCTCCGAACCCGCCCGCAAAACGCCGCTGCAGCGGCGGTTTGCGGGTGGTATTAACCCTTTTTCGGTCGCGCGCGGAGGGTAAAACCACCCCGCTAGCGGCCGAAATGCGCTGCTAAAACAACGGTAAAGCGGCGCTAAATATAGCGCCGCTTTACCGCTAGCGCCCCCAACGCCCCAGTGTGAAAGTAGCCTTAGTTTCATTCATTTTTTTTTTTTTCCGGGTCTTTCGTTATGATCGAAATTTGTAAATTTATAAATTTGTAAATTCTGAATTTCAAAAATTCAAAAATTTGAACTTTCGACTTTCCAGATTTTCTAATTTACGAATTTTTGAATTTACAAAATTACGAATTTTCTAATTTTTAAATTTCGAAAATCCGAATTTTTACATTTTCGATTTTCCAAATTACAAACTTTGAATTTCAGAATTTTTGAATTTCCAATTTTTTTAATTTCCGGATTTTTGGAAATTCGAAAATAAGAAAGAAAATCTGAAAATTCCAAAGAACGAAAATCCGAAATAATAACTAACTAACTAAAAATAACGAATTATTAAATTATAGGCATTGGAATTTCCTTTCAAATTTGGCTGTTAGTCAATGTAACAAATATGAATTTATCTGAAGTTACGAATTTTCCGATATAACGAATGCTGCAGCTTAACAAATGGAACGGAAATTAATGATAAATAATAATAAAAAGTTTTTATTATTATTCTTAGTGTTATTTATGATTAATAATTTGTTACATTCCATTGGTTCAGGTACGGTATTCGTCATTTCGGATAATTTGTAACTTCGGATAAATTCGTATTCATTACGTTCACTAACAGCCAAATTTGAAAGGAAATTACAATAGCTATAATTTAATAGTTAGTAATAGTTAAGTTATTATTAGTTATTATTTCAGATTATCAAATTTGCAGGTTTTTGAATTTTCGGATTTTCGATCTTAATTTCAGATTTTCTTCTTTTTGAATTTTCGGATTTTCGATCTTAATTTTAGATTTTCTTCTTTTTGAATTTTCGTTCTTATTTTCAGATTTAGAATTTTTGAATTTACAAATATTTGGAAAAATTTGCTAAACGGGTTTTCGTTAATTCGGATATTTCCAAATTAACGAATTTGTTAAAAAACTAATTTGGAACGTTTCGTTCCAAATTCGTTTTTTAACAAATTTGTTAATTCGGACAATTGCAATTTGTTTTCGAATTGCACATGTCTAACATTCAGGAATGCTAACACAGTGGATAGGCCTACCATTATTACTATAAAAAGCTAACCCGAAACCGGGGTGTTGCTAGGATTGTGAAAGAGCTGAGGCCGTTTATGCAAATAGTGCAGCCAAATTGCACTAACAATGTCAGGAATTTAAAGTGGCATGGTGCAAGTGTCAGGAGAATGTGACACAGAGTGCAGGGGTACATACCGCACAAAGTACAGGAATCAAAAGTAGGTATTGCACAGAGTGCAGGTCTAAGGAGTATTTAATGCATGGAGTGCAGAGGACAGGAGTATGAGACATGCTTAGTGCAGGCGTCAGGAGTTTGTAACATACATGATGCAGGGGCCAGGAGTAAATTTTGAGCTGAGGTCAGGAGAAACTAACACATACTGGAGTCCATATTTTACAAAGTGCAGGGATCAGGGGTAGATATTGCACAGAATGCAGGGGACAGGAGTTTGCAACGAACAAAGCGCAGGAGTCAGAAGTATGTAACACACAGAATTCAGGCTGCAGAAGTAGAAAGAGATAGCCCAGACACTGCACACCTACCCCAGCTACAATCATTAGCAGGTATAAGCAGCCCCAGCTCGATTGATCCAAGCCATGCCCCCAACATGTTTTGCCCTGCTTCCGGGGCTTAATCATGGAGTCCTCCTTAATTAAGCTCCGGGGGCAGGGCAAAACATGTTGGGGGCATGGCTTGGATCAATCGAGCTAAGACTGCTTTCACCTACTAACCACTTGGGCCGGGGCTTGGGGTCTGGACGAACATTTCCCTAGCCTGCACCTTTGCTAGTCAGCAGGATCCAATTTATCGGACCTTGTTGGCCTGAGCAGGGACCACTAAGCATTTATTGTGGGTCACACGGAATTCAGGGTTCAAGAGGAGGTAACACATGCACTGGGGTCAGGAGTATGTAATGTGCAGGGGGGGTCAGGAGTATGTAATGTACAGAGTGTAGGGGTCATGAGTACATAACGTACAGAGTACAGGGGTCAGGAGTACATAACGTACAGAGTGCAGGGGTCAGGAGTATATAATGTACATCCCCCCCACACACACGCGCGTGTGCAGCTCTGACAGAGCCGAGGGGACTTACCGAAACACTGCAGCAGTTCCTCTCAGAGCTGTGGCGACCTCTGCTCCAGCGCGTGTCTCCTCTGCTCTTCTTCCTAAGTGCCAGGCATCCAATAGGGTTGCCCGGCACTATGGCCAATCAGGAAGCAGGTCTAACGCCCTGCCTCCTGATTGGCGGAGAATAAGGTTAGTGTGGAAATAGCGAAAATTTATTTGCTATCGTCATACAATTGGGTGGGATTAGAGCGCACTCTTTGCGCCCCAAGCCCACCCTATTTTGAAGCCTATTAGAGCCTTTGGCTCTAATCAGGTGCTTCAAAATGTACCACCCTCACCATATGAATCCATGCATCCGGCGCCCTGAAAGGGGCCGGGCGCATGAATGGCGGGGCGTCGTGCCCACCGTGCACGGGCCGCCACTGGCTGGAGGTCCACAGCACTGAAAGTGGTTGTAAACCCTTACAAACCACTTTGACCTACAGGTAAGCCTAGATTAAGGCCCCTTTCACACGGACGCAGTCAGTTTAGGCACGTCAAAAACGTATCAGTTCTTATCCGTTGTCTCATCCGTTTTCATCCGTCATCCGTTCCGTTAATGTCCGTTTTCATCCGTTTTTTGTCCGCTTACATCCGTAAATGCACACGTTTACGTCCGTTTTTTCATCCGTTTTTTCATCCGTTTTGTTCCGTTTATATGTGTGCCTGTGCCTTTAAGAGGTTGAGTTCACAGATAAACACAAAACGGATGTTAACGGATCGGACGTTGACGGACGATGTCCGTCAACGTCAGTTAATATCCGTTTTGACGGATCTGAACGTATCCTTGTACGTTTAAAAAAACGGATAAAAACGGAAGCGGATGTTAACTGATGGTGACGGATGTTCATCCGTCTGCCCATAGGAATGCATTGTCGTCCGTCGACGGATGGAAGAAAAACGGATAGACGGTCCGTCCGTGTGAAAGGGGCCTTAGGCTTACCTGTAGGTCCAATAAATATCTCCTAAACCTACATGGTTTAGGAGATATTTAGGAAAAAACAGGCATCGCTGTCTACGGCGCGTGCGCCGTAGACAGCGGTGCGCAGGCGCACTGCGCATGCCGAGTTCACGGCGATATGCCGCTTTCGTGCGCATGCGCGGAAGTGACGTCATCGCCGCTCCAGCGAATGACAGCGCTGGAGCAGCGAGACCCGGAAGTCACTCCGGGCTTGATGGCGTCGCAGAAGGTCGTGGATGAGGGTCGCTTCGGGGCTTCGTTCTCAGGTAAGTCATTCATAATGAGCTAGTATGCTATGCATACTAGCTCATTATGCCTTTGCCTTGCAGGTTAAGTTTTTTTTTTTTTTTTGAGGAGGCTTTACTTCCTCTTGAAGATGCATTTTTTTTTTTAAAAAGCACCAAAACTTGACTAGGTATCTCTTACAGACCCTATGCAGAAGACCTCAGACTGGAATAGGTGGAAAAGCAGCACAAGGAGCCAATCAGCAAGCTGTGCTGCAGTGCTCCTGTGTTAACAAGGAGTATGTTGATAGGAGAAGAGAGCAGAGTGAGAGAGAGATGAGCTCATGACCCAGCTGCTTCTCCTTTTACTGTCCAGTCATAGGCTTCTGGAGGGACATGACCTATAAGCTTCAACAGAGAGAATTGAGGTTTCCTACCCTGGCAGACAGGGTTGTGCTCTGTTATTGGGTTGTGTAAATCTCAGAACTGGACTGACAAAAATACAAATCTTTTGGAAGGTAAAACCCGCTCCCCTCATACGCATTTCATCTGTGTATTTAGAGTTCAGCTTTAGAATAGACTTCTGTCACTATTTTCCAAGCCATCTGCAATTAGCACAGATGGTTTTTCCTACAGCCTGATGCTGCAACAAGCAAATATTTCACATATAAGGTGCTCAAGAAACGCGGATCCAAAAATAGCGCCCGACGTTATATGTGGATAATGTACTAATCATAGTAACACAAGCCGGTGAATGGAACAAAATCTCAGCTGGGTGAAGGATCTGTAATAAGCAGCGTGTATTTACAGACACATCAAATATTTATCATGGCCGCTGCCAGAGCCCACTGGAATGTTTGTTTCCTCGGCAGCCAGTCCTCGGTCTTCTCAGAGTCATCAAGGAGATAGAGCTGGTTTATATATTTTCAAAGTATGTCATTCTTTCTCTATAGGACTCCCCTGTTGTATCCCTCACACCTACTGTACCCCAGTGCCTGAAATATGTCACTGGCATTTACAGGGTAGGAAGCAGGTAGAGGGTGCAGTCATATATAAATACTTTATTCATCATCGAGAGAGAGAGAGCGATAGAATAGACATGTGCACAACAAAAAAATTAGTTTATTTTCATTTCGTTTTTTTCGTTTCCGGAAAAAAATATTTTTTTTTCATTTCGTTTTTTTCGTTTCCGTTGATTCGTAACGATTCGTACATTCGTAAGTCGTCGTTGTTCGTAATCGTAATGATTTGTACATTCGTAAGTCGTCGTTGTTCGTAATCGTAATGATTCGTACATTCGTAAATCGTCAGTGTTCGTATTCATAACGATTCGTACATTTGTAAGAGTTATTTTTCGTTGATTCGTTTTTTCGTTAGTTTCATTTTCTTTCATTCGTTTATTCGAAATTCGGACGCATTCGTAGTTATTCGTACATTCGTAACATTCGTAGATTCGTAATCGGAGCATAATTCATAATTTTATGTAATGTGTATGCTATTATTACATTTTAATAATTTACGAATCGAAAAAAAAAATTTACGAATCGAAAAAAAAAAGTTACGAATCGAAAAAAAAAAAAAGTTACGAATCGAAAAAAAAGTTACGAATCGAAAAAAAAAGTTACGAATCGAAAAAAAAAGTTACGAATCGAAAAAAAAGTTACGAATGTACGAATTTTTTTATTCAATCCATTCGAAGCAGCACCATTGTAAGGGACACGGAAAATTACCAATTCAACAAAAAAAAAAAGTTACGAATGTACAAATTTTTTCTTTCATTTTCGTTGTTCCTTTTTTCGTTTTTCGGATTTTCGTTGTTTGGTTTTTCGGATTTTCGTTGCTTTTCGGATTCGTTCGATTCGAACGATTCGTTAATCGGATTCGTACGATTCGAACGATTCGTTATTCGGATTCGTTAGATTCGAACGATTCGTTATTCGGATTCGTCGAAAAAAAAAACGAAAAACAAAAAAAAACGAAACGAATTGCACATGTCTACGATAGAATAGGTGAGCAAGAAGCAGCTGCACACCCCAATGCAAGAATAGAAGGTGGAGTAAATTCCCTGAGGGGTTTTGTATTGCAGCAAAAAAGAGTCAAAAAAATGATTATAAAATGTATTTATTACAAAAGATCAATAAAATTACAAAAAACATAACTGTCCGTTAAAACATGAGCTGTGTAATGAGTGTTGGTAAGAACATACATGATATGCATATCAAAACAACTGTGCAGTAACCAATGTAGTATTGCAAGATATATATTGAAGATCATACAGAACGACACCAAGGCGTTTCGACCATAAGTAGTAAAGGTCTTCTTCAGGGGGAAAAAGTACAAATTTCAATGATGGCGGCAAAGCTCAAATTTTGCTTTACTTGGCGTACTTGGCTTTTAGTGGCCTATTTAAACCGGTCTGTCACCATGAACAGTTGCTGAATGGTCTTCAGCATTTACCTGTATTCCTGAAAACCAATCCATTGCTTACCTGTGTATGACTCGTCTTTCTCCTTTACCTTTGCTCCTGCATAACCTTGTTCATCTGATCTCTCCAACCTTGGCCTGTTTACCGGACTCGTCTTTGCCTGCTGGTTCTGTACTGCGCTGCCTGGCTGTTACTGGCCCTGACCTGCCTGCTGACTTGGTCCCTTGTTGCCCGGCTGCCGCTGGTCACTGTCTGCATACCGGCTCTGCTACCATCCCCTGCTCTGGTGCCAAGCTGCTTCAGCATCCTGTCCTGGGGACAGCAAACCCCAGCTTTATCCACCTAAAGAGCGGACTTTGCCAAATAGGTTACTCCGGCACTCATGCCACTCCATGCCCTCACACTCTCTGTCTCCACATTCAGGGGTGCTGGGCAGGAGGTGCAAGAGAGGCCTCCACAACATCCCAGTTGTCACCAGGCATGTGATAGTTGGCTTTGCCATTGATGATGTGACCACTGCCATTTATTATGTGGTCAATGCCACTGATGATATGACCAAGCCATTGATGATGTGGCCAATGCCACTGATGATATGACCAAGCCATTGATGATGTGGCCAATGCCACTGATGATATGACCAGGTCATTGATGATGTAGCCAATGCCACTGATGATATGACCAAGTCATTGATGATGTGGCCAATGCCATTGATGATATGACCAAGCCATTGATGATGTGGCCAATGCCACTGATGATATGACCAAGCCATTGATGATGTGGCCAATGCCACTGATGATATGACCAGGTCATTGATGATGTAGCCAATGCCACTGATGATATGACCAAGTCATTGATGATGTGGCCAATGCCATTGATGATATGACCAAGCCATTGATGATGTGGCCAATGCCATTGATGATATGACCAAGCCATTGATGATGTGGTCAATGCCGCTGATGATATGACCAAGCCATTGATGATCTGGCCAATGCCACTGATGATATGACCAAGTCATTGATGATGTGGCCAATGCCACTGATGATATGACCAAGCCATTGATGATGTGGCCAATGCCACTGATTATATGACCAAGCCATTGATGATGTGGCCAATGACACTGATGATATGACCAAGTCATTGATGATGTGGCCAATGCCACTGATGATATGACTAAGCCATTGATGATCTGGCCAATGCCACTGATGATATGACTAAGCCATTGATGATCTGGCCAATACCACTGATGATATGACCAAGCCATTGATGATGTGGCCAATGACATGGTCAACACCATTGATGGCGTGGCTAACGCCATCAATGATGTGGCCACTTCCATTGGTGATGGCTGCATTTTAAATCCTATTTTCTATGGACAGCTCACTTTTAAAGAGCGGAAAGAACACAATAAAAATAGGATGGAATAATACCTGGAATGGCTCCTGACAAATTCTCTCAGCGGTACATGGCAACTTCATAAAGGATGCAGAACATTGTTTAACGAGTATGTAAGGGACATGGTGTCCTGTGTTGGCTAAAGGCTTAAAGGGCATCGGAACGGCACATTTAAACATCAATTTGTATGGGCAGGAATACCACAGACCATGTGATGTCAACAGAGAGGCCAAAAGCTATAAACATGAGTAGAGGTGAATGGAAAGTCATGACTCGTGACTGAGACTTCTAGTAATATTATCTGGTAGGGCAGGAGGTTATAGGTTTTACGCATTAAAACAATTCGCACATGGCAGCTGACAACACTTGTCAGTATAAGGAATGATGCCAACAATACGCTCACGGAATGTTTAGCTTTGCCTAAAGCAATAACTATGTTTATTTTGGATTTAGGAGCAAAGGGTAAAAACCCCAGTCAGGCTTTTTTTTGCCACCCCGTATCCCATTGAGGAAATTTCCCTTTACTTCCTCCTTTTTAAAAGCAACAGAATGTTGCAGAAAATCTCTCCACAGTGAAGAGAAATTCCTTCATAACCACTTGACCTATAGAAGATTTTACCCCCTTTCATGACCAGAGCATTTTTTGCTATTCGGCATTGTGCTACTTTAATTGGCAATTGCGCGGTCATGCAACATTGTACGCACATGAAATTTACATAATTTTTTCCACACAAATAGAGCTTTCTTTTCGTGGTATTCTCACCACTGGGTTGTTGTTTTTTTGGTATATAAACAAAAAAAATTTTGCAAAAAAATACCTATATTTTTTTTTCTGCTATAAAACATATCCAATTAAACATTCTAAAAATCATATTTCTTCATAAATGTAGGCCAAAATGTATTCTGCTACATGTCTTTGGTTTAAAAAAAATAAAATAAAAATCCCAATAAGTGTATAATATTTGGTTTGCGTGAAAGTTATAGCGTCTGGTACAGTGAGGGAAAAACGTATTTGATCCCCTGCTGATCTTGTATGTTTGCCCACTGATAAAGAAATGATCAGTCTATAATTTTACTGGTCAGTTTATTTTAAAATAAACATCAGAATAACAGAATAACATCAAAAAAATCCTGAAAAACGCTTTTAAAAAAAGTTATAAATTGATATCCATTTTAATGAGTGAAATAAGTATTTGATCCCTTATTAATCAGCAAGATTTCTGGCTCCCAGGTGTCTTATACAGGTAACGAGCTGAGATTAGGGAGGACTCTCTTAAAGGGAGTGCTCCTAATCTCAGCTTGTTACCTGTATAAAAGACACCTATCCACAGAAGCAATCAATTAATCAGATTCCAATCTCTCCACCATAGCCAAGACCAAAGAGCTGTCCAAGGATGTCAGGGACAAGATTGTAGACCTACAGAAGGTTGGAATGGGCTACAAGACCATCGCCAAGCAGCCTGGTGAGAGGGTGACAACAGTTGGTGTGATTTTTCGCAAATGGAAGAAACACAAAATAACTGTCACCCTCCCTCGGTCTGGGAATCAGGCCCAGAATTTGAAGCGTGTGCTGTGATCACCTAAGTCAATGAGACTCGGGTGATCACAGATCTAAGGAAGAGGCTGATCCTGACCCTTACCACGTGATCAGCTGTCAGCCAATGACAGCTGATCACTTGATGTAAACAGAAGATCAGTAATTTTTTCTTCTCACGCTGACAGGAGAAAAAAAAGCCGATCACCGGCTTCTGTTGAAGGGACATCGGTCCCAAAGAGAAGGAGGCGAAGCTGCCTCATATGTGCCCACCAGTACCGCCTGCCAGTGTCACAAATCAGTACCCACAGTGCCCACCAGTCAGTACCCACCAGTAAATAAGTGCCAGCAATCAGTGCCACCTATCAATGCCCACAAGTGCCACCTATCAATGCTCACCAGTGGTACCAATCAGTGCCTCATTAGTGCCACCTAGCAGTGCTGCCTATCAGTGTCACCTACCAGTGCCGATCAGTGCCCATCACTGCCACCAATCAGTGCCCATCACTGCCACCCATCAGTGCCAGCTATCAGTGCCACCTATTAGTGCCCTTCAGTGCCACCTATCAATGCCCTTCAGTGCCACCTCTCAGTGCCCACCAGTGCCACCTATCAGTGCCCACCAGTGCCACCTCATCAGTGCCCATCAGTGCCGCCTATTAGTGTCCATCATTGCTGCCTTATCAGTGCCCATCAGTGTCGCCTTATCAGTGCCCATCAATGCAGCCTATCAGTGCCCACCAGTGGCACCTCATCAGTGCCCATCAGTGCTCCCTCTTAGTGCCCATCAGTGCTGCCTTATCAGTGCCCATCAGTGTCGCCTTATCAGTGCCCATCAGTGTAGCCTCATCAGCATACATCAACGAAGGAGAAAATTTACCTGTTTGCAAAATTTATTAACAATATAAAACGGTTTTGTATTTTTTTTTTTAAATCAGTATTTTTTTAACAAAAATAAAAAAACCCAGAGGTGATCAAATACCACCAAAAGAAAGCTCTATTTGTGGGGAAAAAAATGATAAAACTTTAATTTAGGTACAGTGTTGTATTACCGCGCAATTGTCATTCAAAGAGTGACAGCGCTAAAAGCTGAAAATTGGCCTGGGCAGGAGGGGGGTTTAGGTGCCCAGTAAGCACGTGGTTAAAGAAGCAACTAGAAATTGTTTTAATATTTTTTGCTATGCTGCGTGAATGGGAACACGTGACTAACCTATATCTCTGCACAGGTGGGAATAAGCTTTAAGGAATCCAAAAACAAGTAAAATTACGACTACTTCAAAGGTGGTCCCTAGAAATTGCTGACATAACTAGAGCCCTAGACATATATTCCGAGTGTCTGAGAATCCAATAATCAGATGTTTGTCATTTGTAGGTGGGGAGCCCTGAGGACTTCAGCAACAAAAACGTTCAAGAGACTCAGGAAAAAATGGAGAAGGAAAGAGACGGAGGAAGGACAGACATACAGAAGAGAGACAATGAATTAAAATAAAGAAGTGGGAGGAGTGGAAGTGGAGAGCAAATATTTGGAGTCTTATGCCCATTTATCAGTGACAATTCCACCCTAATTATAAATAAATCTCAGTACGGTCGGGGCTTTTGGTTAGGGGGGGGGGGGGGGAGCAGAGAAGTTATCGAATAAAGAAATATGGGATTTATGCCAAAAATTATTGTGGTTTATCCCTTTCATGACTAAGCCTATTTCTGACATTTGGTGTTTACAAGTTAAAATTCATATTTTTTGCTAGAAAATGACTTAGAACCCCCAAACATTATATATATATATATATATATATATATATTTTTAGCAGAGACTCTAGAGAATAAAATGGTGATTGTTGCAATATTTTATGTCACACGGTATTTGTGCAGCAGTGTTTTAAGCGCACCTTTTTGGGAAAAAGATACTTTTATGAATTTAAAAAAAAACAAAACAGTAAAATTAGCCCAATTTTTTTGTATAATGTGAAAGATGATGTTACGCCGAGTAAATAGATACCAAACATGTCACGCTTTACAATTGCACGCACTCGTGGAATGGCGACAAACTACGGTACCTAAAAATCTCCATAGGCAACGCTTTAAAAATGTTTTACGGTTACCAGGTTAGAGTTACGGAGGAGGTCTAGTGCTAGAATTATTGCTCTCGCTCTGACGATTGCGGCGATACCTCACATGTGTGATTTGAACACCGTTTACATATGCGGGTGCGACTTCCGTATGCGTTTTCTTTGCTGCGCGAGCTCGGGGGGGGGGGCGCTTTAAAAAAAAAAAAAATTTTATTTCTTTTATTTAATTTTAGATAATTCATTTGTGTTTTAAAAAAAAAATAAAAAATTGATCACTTTTATTGCTGTCACAAGGAATGTAAACATCCCTTGTGACAGTAATAGGTGGTGACAGGTACTCTTTATGGAGGGATCAGGGGTCTAAAAGACCCCAAATCCCTCCTTTGCACTTCAAAGTATTCAGATCACCGAAAACGATGTATCTAAATACTGTGTACTTTTTTAAATTCTGCGCTATTGGCAGCCGAGTAAACAGGAAGTGACGTCGTGACTTCGCTTCCGTGTTTACATCAAGGAGACTGGAACCAAGCCATTTCCGGTTTCGTTCCAGTCCCTCACTAGCCGCCGGAAGCGGCGGATGTTAGATCGGGCCTCCCGCTCCTCCGATATAACAGCCGAGCGGCTTTTAGTCGCATCGGTTGTTATACCTGTAAAGCCGATCGCTGGCTCTAAACAACGGTACCGGGATGATGCCTGCAGCTGCGGGCATCATCCCGGTATAACCCCCGAAAGCCGAGTACGCATATCTGCGTACGCTTGGCGGGAAGGGGTTAAGGAACAAAAGTACAAGGTATTGCACATGCCTTTTCTGGACCACGGTTTTATTTTTAGGGCAGGTTCACACCATATGCAGTCCAGTGCGTTTTTTTTTTCTGCATCAAAAATATATTGATAGTAGTTTATATGGTTTCCAATGGCATAGTTCACACCAGTGCGTTCCAGTTCCTGGGGGGAAAAAAGTAGAACATGCTGCATTTTTTCTGCACTCATCTGTGCTGGAACGTTGTAAAACGCATCAAAAACACCAGAACGCACCTAAATGCACCAGAAACGCACCAAAGATGCACTGGAATGCACATGACGTTATTTAAGGTAAATAAAGAAAGAGGTTGGAAATTGCACTGGAACGCTTAAAAAATGCAAAGAAAACACACCAGAATGCATTAAAAAGCGTCAAAAAGGCACATGCATCTGAACTGTGTTTCTATGGTGTAACCCATGGGTGCTCAACCTATTTCCCTCCAGCTGTTGCGGAACTACAAGTCCCATGGGGCATTGCAAACCGCTGAGAGTTGCAAGCATGACTCCCAAAGGCAGAGGCACGATGGGATTTGTAGTTCCGCAACAGCTGGTGGGCCACAGGTTGGATACCCATAGTGTAAACCAACCCTTTGGGTCATGAACATTCTTCTTTAATAGCTCTTAGCATTGCAGATGATAAGGACCTCACTTGAGCGATGGAAACCAACTATAAAGTTCTCACTTGCTGGTATTTCGTTCCATCGAGAATAGCTAAGTTTACGCACAACTATTCTGCTTCCGTGGCTGTCCGGAAAAGGGTACGTATATGCACATCTGGTGGACCTTACCGAGTGGGCACACCTGGGCACGGCCCAGGGGCCCCAGATGCACATGGGGCCCCATCAGGACCGGTCGGATCTAGAGCGAAGCCATTGGAATTGCCTCTGCTCTTCTCGCCGTCATACACAGCCCCACCTCCTCCTAACCCCGCGCCTGTGATAGACAGAATGCGGGTCCAATGCTGGGATATGTTCTGTCTATCACAGGCGAGGGGTCAGTAGGAGGCAGGGCTGTGTGTGACAGCGAGCAGAGCGGAGGCAATTTCATGTAAGCTGTAAGAGTGTGCAATTCGCGCTCTGTGATCCCCAGCTCTCCTCTTCCTTCCTCATGATCCGGCCGCCCTCTCTCTTCCTCCGCCCTGGCGAGGCTGCAATGTTGGGCACAGTGAGTCTGCAATGGGTGAACAGTGAGGCTGCAAGGGGCACAGTGAGGCTGCAATAGGGGCACGGTGAGGCTGCAATGGGGGGCACAGTGAGGCTGCAATGGGGGGCACAGTGAGGCTGCAATGGGGGCACAGTGAGGCTGCAAAGGGGGCACAGTGAGGCTGCAAAGGGGGCACGGTGAGGCTGCAATGTTGGCACGGTGAGGCTGCAATGTTGGGCACGGTGAGGCTGCAATGTTGGGCACGGTGAGGCTGCAGTGTTGGGCACGGTGAGGCTGCAATGTTGGGCACGGTGAGGCTGCAATGTTGGGCACGGTGAGGCTGCAATGTTTGGCACGGTGAGGCTGCAATGTTGGGCACGGTGAGGCTGCAATGTTTGGCACGGTGAGGCTGCAATGTTGGGCACGGTGAGGCTGCAATTACAGTGAGACTGCAAAGTTGGGGACGGTGAGGCTGCAATGTTGGCACAGTGAGGCTGCAATGTTGGCACAGTGAGGCTGCGATGTTGGGCACATTGAGGCTGCAATGTTGGGCACAGTGAGGAATTATACTTTAAATTCAGCTTCCTCTCACCCCTGTCATTTTTGGAGTACAGGTTCGCAACACCGAAATTCCATGCCCCCCCCCCCCCACCAACTGAGATCTCTACATTCTTATGCCGCGTACACGCGGTCGGACTTTCCGACGGCAAATGTGCGATCGGAGCTTGTTGTCGGAAATTTCCGACCATGTGTAGGCTCAATCGGACAGTTTCGGAATTTCCGTCGCACAAAATTTGAGATCTGGTTCTCAAATTTTCCGACAACAAAATCCTTTCGCGTAAATTCTGATCGTGTGCAGACAATTCCGACGCACAAAGTGCCACGCATGCTCGGAATCAAGCAGAAGAGCAGCGCTGGCTTTTGAACCTAATTTTTCTTGGCTCGTCGTACGTGTTGTACGTCACCGCGTTTTTGACGTTCGGAATTTTCGACCAACTTTGTGCGACCGTGTGTATACAAGACAAGTTTGAGCCAACACTTGTCGGAAAAAAAACATGGGATTTTGTTGTCGGAATGTCCAATCGTGTGTATGCGGCATTAGTGTTAAAGAATATGTAAACCCAACATTTCATATTCCTAATATGAGCCTGCTGTACCATGTACTTGTATGAGAAAGTCTCCTATTGTCTTTGTATTGCTTCCTTTGTGTGAAATCCCTGTTGTTCCTGCCAAAATTCCTCTGCTTTCCTATTATAAACTGACCACCCTAGGCATGAGAACATAGCATAGTTAGTTCTCTAGCTGTGCTGATAACTAAGGCTGCTCTCCTCCCTCCAATGATTTGACCCCCCCCCTGCACAATCATTTTCTGGGAAGACCAGTGTAATGCTGTTTCTCCTACCTCAGCTCTCTGAGCTCCTTATGCAGCTGAAAACAGAGGGTATGTGATCATGTATAAAAAAGGGGAAAAAATTGTATTTATTATTTTTTACTGACACAAAAATATTCTATTTTAAACTGAATGGGTTGTTTCACAAGGTGAGGGTTCACATAGACTTTAAGAAGGAAGAGTCAAATTTTGGGTTGTCACCAGAACAAGAATAGAAATCTTCTAATGGGGACACAAGTTCTGGTGACAACCAGAGATTCACCCACTTTGGAGGGATTTTCTCTCACTGCCTGTTTCGGCTATGGGACAGGAACTGAAGGGAAACCTCCCCAGTGGGACACAGATGGCAAAACAAAAAAAGTTTGCCTTTAGTTCTTAGTTAGTATTTATGTAAACCTAGCATTCAATAGGTCATATAAGCATTAAAATGTTAGTGTAACTTTACTCACTTCCTGTTATATGTAACAACACAATGCATAGCTCCCAATTATCTCTGATTTCAAGGGACTGTCCCTGATTTGGAACAAAATCCCTCTGTCCCTCTTTCCTCCTCATTTGTCCCTCATTTTGGTCTGATCTATATAGTTGTATATAAAATGCACTTTTTATCTTCCAAAAAGTGTCTCCCAATGCCAAACCTTTCATCCAATTTTTTAATTGCTGCATTTGTAAATTTCAAAAGACAATATAAAGGAATACCAGTGGTAAAAAAAGCCCTTGTGGGTTTAATTAATCATTTTTTTCTTTTGCATTTGTCTCCTTTAACCGCTTCCCGACCGCCTAACGCCGATATACGTCGGCAAAATGGCACGGGCAGGCAAAATCACGTACCTGTACGTGATCGTGCATGTGCCTGCCTGTGGGTCGCGCGCGCGCCGCCAGCGGCGCGCTCGCGACCCCGGTCGGGAGCACCGTGACCCCGGCCGCGGCACCAGCGGACCCGATCGCCGCTGGTATCCCGCGATCGGTTACGGAGCTGAAGAACGGGGAGAGGTCTATGTAAACAAACCTCTCCCCGCGCTTCCTACACTGACTGTCAGTGATCGGCGGTTCCCTGTCATCGGGAACACCGATCAATGACGTCAGACGTACAGCCACGCCCCCCTACTGTAAAAAAAAACACACACACGTCACACTGACTCCTCCCCGCCCCCTAGTGGTTAACCCCTTCACTACAACTGTCATTTACATAGGAATCAGTGCTATTTAAATAGCATTGATTGCTGTATAAATGACAAATGTCCCAAAAATGTGTCAAAAATGTCCGATGTGTCCGCCATAATGTCGCAGTCACAATAAAAATCGCTGATCGCCGCCATTACTAGTAAAAAAAAAAAATATTAATAAAAATGCTATAAAACTATCCCCTATTTTGTAAACGCTATAACTTTTGCGCAAACCAATCAATAATCGCTAATTGCGATTTTTTTTACCAAAAATATGTAGAAGAATACGTATCGGCCGAAACTGAGGAAAATAAATGTTTTTTTATATATTTTTTGGGGATATTTATTATAGCAAAAAGTAAAAAATATTGCATTTTTTTTCAAAATTGTCGCTCTATTTTTGCTTATAGCGCAAAAAATAAAAACCGCAGGGGGCGATCAAATACCACCAAAATCGCAAAAAGGGGCCTGGTCCTTTGGCTGCCAATTGGTCCGGGGCTGAAGTGGTTAAAGTGAAGTTCCACCCAAAAATTAAACTTTTTTTGGGGGGGAGAGTGGGGGCTTCGTTAGGAGGGGGACTTCATGTCCCACTTCCTCCTTCCAACCAGGGACCGCCAAGGCCACTCCTCCTTTCGCCTTGGGCGGCCCCTCCCTCTAGGCGATCTCCTGGGACACGTGACAGGAGATCACCTCTCCACTGCGCCATGTGTGCCCAGCCGTGAAGCCGAAAGCTGTCACGGCCGGGTGCCCAGAGTGGCAATGGAGGTGCCGGCGGAGAGGAGGGGGAGAGGAGCAACACCCCGTTTGAGCCTTTCATAAAAGTTGGAAGAGTAAGCTGTAGCCAATTAGAGCACTAGACGATTAAAAAGTCTAGACAATCCTGTAGGTAGGCTATTTCTTTATATGTGTAAGCTGGGAGTTGAATTCCAATCAAGAGTTTGCATCATGTTCTCATTGGTATCATCCCATAGGTAAATCAAGAAAAAGGGGAGAACCAAATAAAGGCGGGACTTTAAATATGCTTTTGAGGACACAGCACACAAAATTTGATAAAAAAAAAACATACAAACTTTTATCGAATCTACATATTCTTTAAAAAAAAACACAAAAAAGGCATAAAACTATAGCGTTGTATACCATACAATACAGAGCATCACGATACATTTGGTAGAGAAATTGGAGTTTGTGTATATGTTCAATGGTAAGTAGGTCGATTTGCGGTATCCCCGCTTCTTCAGAACCACATTAGCATATACAATATATAGCTCATGACTGAAAAAAAAAAAAAAAAAATATATATATATATATATATATATATATATATATATATATATATATATATATATATATATGACACAATAAAAAAAAAATCCAAACAAAATCGAAAGAAAATCGAAAAAAAACCCCAACAAAACAAGTAAATATACATCAATAGTAAATAATCAATTTCACAATATATAACGTTAAGCGTCACTATCCGATAAACTGGTAAAATATAATATAGGCAACAGTTGTATTAGCTCAATGATGATATATTTGACAAACATCATACCTGTAATGATGATTTAAAACTGTCCCATACACCATCAAGGGGTGGTAAAACAGCAGAATAAAAAAGTCTCCAAAGAGGGTTACGCCTACCGGCCCATGAGATCCTACCCACCACTACAGTGCCTTAAAAAAGTTTTCATACTCCACCGCTCCTATCCCGCTCCAAAGATGCTGCTAGCAGGACTTTTTTTGTCATCCTGCTAGCGCACCGCTCCAGTGTGAAAGCCCGCCGGCTTTCACACTGGAGTTAAAGGGGCGGATTTTTTCATGCGGTGAACAGGCGCTATTTTTAGCGCTGCACCGCATGAAAAACGCCCCGGTGTGAAAGGGGCCTAAATGAATCAAATAAAAAAAAAAATGTATTTTACCCTCTACCTAAAATGTAAAAGTATCTGGACAAAGGTAGTTGAAATCATAAACTTTCGTCTTCAGCTGGCTTTACCGATCACCCCTGAGTTATCGCTCCTAAGCATTTGTGATGATGACCAAATGCCCACATACACCAAAATACTTATATGTTTTCTGCTATATTATAGAAGAGAAATCATACTCAAATGGAATTCCCAATCCCCTCCCTCCGTGGGTTCTTGGGAACAATCTATTAACTCGGCTCTTCCTATGTACAAGCTGACTTACATAAACAGGAATTGCCCTGAGAAATATGAGAGAGTCTGGCAACCCTGGACTGCATAGTGGGTACAGGACAGGTACCTTTTAACATGGCTTCTGAATAGGGTGATGCCCAGCTCTCTTGTGTTAATCCTATTATCCCCCTCCCGAGGGACGCTTGGATATGCATGTTATGTTGGCACTCCACTGAACTGTAAATATGACTCTCAACTATTGTAAGATACCCTAGATGTACCTTTAATTACTTTCATGTTGTACTTCATAAACTGTACCACACCTACCGGTATATTTTTCTCAATAAAAGAACATTCTGTTCATGTTAAAATGTAAAAGTAAATAGTGGCGCTGACGCTGATATTAAAGTATGACAATCAATACTGTAACATCAAAGAACATATATAAAGTAAGTGAAAGTCACTGTGAGCATTAGTGACAAAAATTTAACTCCATAAAATAATCCAAATTTTGACGTGAAAAATATCTTTCTATAGCAGTTGTAATATTCCAGATCTTCCACCACACCGCATGTGAAAGTGCCTCCGCTCCCCTTAAGAAACGCACTCACCGGCTTTAGGTGCCTTGCACTCTCATACTCGGCATATACACTTTTACCCTCAGCGGGTTAGATCATCCGACCGATATCCAACTGTGCATACAGTAAAAGATCTCTCCACATGAAAATAAAATAAGTGCCCCAATAGTGTGATAACGTTTAAAACAATTTAATGGATAAAAGCAAATCTCCAACTATTGCACTCACATAGATCCAAATAAAGTAAGCATAAAAACAATCCTCCTGTTAACAGCAAGTGGTTGTGTATTGAGGTCACAGCTTTGATCTAAACCATTCCATTGTAGCTCTGGCTGTATGTTTAGGGTTGTTGTCCTGCTGGAAGGTGAACCTCCGCCCCAGTCTCAAGTCTTTTGCAGACTCTAACAGGTTTTCTTCTAAGATTGCCCTGTATTTGGCTCCATCCATTTTCCCATCAAGTCAGACCAGCTTCCCTGTCCCTGCTGAAAAAAAGCATCCCCACAACAAGATGCTGCCACCACCATGTTTCACGGTGGGGATGGTGTGTTCAGGGTGATGTGCAGTGTTAGTTTTCTGCCACACATAGCGTTTTTGCTTTTAGGCCAAAAAGTCAATTTTGGTCTCATCTGACCAGAGCACCTTCTTCCACATGTTTGCTGTGTCCCCCACATGGCTGCAAACTAGACTTCTTATGGCTTTCTTTCAACAATGGCTTTCTTCTTGCCACTCTTCTATAAAGGTCAGATTTGTGGAGAGCACGACTAATAGTTGTCCTGTGGACAGATTCCCCCACCTGAGCTGTGGGTCTCTGCAGCTCCTCCAGAGTTACCATGGGCCTCTTGGCTGCTTCTCTGATTAATGCTCTCCTTTAATGCTCTCCTTGCCCGGCCTGTCAGTTTAGGTGGACGGCCATGTCTTGGTAGGTTTGCAGTTGTGCCATACTCTTTCCATTTTCGGATTATGGATTGAACAGTGCTCCGTGAGATGTTCAAAGCTTGGGATATTTTTGTATAACCTAACCCTGCTTTAAACTTCTCTACAACTTTATTCCTGACCTGTCTGGTGTGTTCCTTGCCTTCATGATGCTGTTTGTTCACTAAGGGTGTGTTCCTTGGCCTTCATGATGCTGTTTGTTCATTAAGGTTCTCTAATAAATCTCGGAGGGCTTTACAGAACGGCTGTATTTATACTGAGATTAAATTACACACAGATGGACTCTATTTACAATTTAGGTGACTTCTGAAGGCACTTGGTTCCACTAGATTTTAGTTGGGGGTATCAGAGTAAAGGGGGCTGAATACAAATGCACCCCACACTTTTCACATATTTATTTGTAAAAAAAAAAATGTAAAACCATTTATCATTTTCCTTCCACTTCACAATTATGTGCCACTGTGTTGGTCTATCACATAAAATCTCCCAAAAAACATTTACGTTTTTGGTTCTAACATGAGAAAATGTGGAAAATGTCAAGGGGTATGAATACGTTTACAGCGGGCATGGTCGCTCCAGTCGCGGGCATGGTCGCGCTGGCATGGTCTGTGGTGTTAAGTGCTGTAGGAACAACAATCACTGACATTACTGGACCCTCTATGTCACTTCATGGTATGTGCATAAAGCAAAGCAAAGGTTGACCCGGCTAAACATAGCAATCAAACACAACCCTTTCATGTTAAAGCTAAATTCCAGCCACAAAAGTTTAAAGGAGTCCCGCCATAAGAGAAACACTTAGCTTGCTATCCCTAAGCTCCTTTCTACAAAAGGCCCCTTGTGTGGCTTTTATATGGATCTTCTTCCTTCAATGCTTTCTGATTCATCCACTTGAAACACGTATGGAGATTAGGAATTCTTCATTGGATGCATACCTGTTCTTACTGATAGGCTTGGGAAGTATTAAAACAGGGCTGGTGCAAGGATTTTTGACACCCTAGGCGAAACCTAATTTTGCGCCCCCCCCCCCCCCAGGCTGATTCTGCCCCCTTTTCCCTGTCCATGTAAATCCTACCTTTTTAATAAAGTGCCCATGAAATGCAGCCTCACCAGCGCCCATCAAATGCAGCCTCACCAGCGCCCATCAAATGCAGCCTCACCAGTGCCCATTAAATGCAGCCTCACCAGCGCCCATCAAATGTAGCCTCACCAGCGCCCATCAAATGTAGCCTCACCAGCGCCCATCAAATGTAGCCTCACCAGCGCTCATCAAATGCAGCCTCACCAGTGCCCATTAAATGCAGCCTCACCAGCGCCCATCAAATGTAGCCTCACCAGCAGTGTTGGTCATCTTACTTTAAAAAAGTAATTAGTTAAGTTACAAATTACTTCTCCCAAAAAGTAATTGCGTTAGTAACTCAGTTACTACATTGGAAAAGTAATTAGTTACGCAGCAAAGTAACTGACTTTTTAAAATATTCTATACGTGAAACTAAGGGGCGGGTCTAGTATTACTGTAACCAAGGGGCGCATTTATTATTATTGTTATATATCGTGTAACCAAGGGCTGCTCTATTATTACTCTAACCAAGGGGCAGATCTGTTATAGCGTGTAAGCAAGGGGCGGGTCTATTATTATTATATCGTGTAAGGGGCGGATGGCTACAGAAGAGGGTGAATGTTAAATTAATGGGCAGAGCTCGATATATAACAATAATAATAAATACGCCCCTTGGTTACAGTAATACTAGACCCGCCCCTTAGTTACACGATAGATGCCCCTTGCAGAGTAGCACGAGCATCGGGAGCGCGCGGCATCGCCTCGTACAATTACATGTTAACTGCGCCTGTGCGGTGTAGAGTTCACTCAGAGCTGTTTAGGTTTGGCAATTTTCGGAAGCTCCGTAGTCCTTCGTACTGCGCAAGCCCTGAGCATGCGCAGTACAGGGGGTCCTTATCCGGCGGGGGAACTTTTTAGGCAGAACACCGGAATTACACTACTGCCATCTAGTGGCGGTAGATGTAATTGGGGTAACTAAGCCAAAGTAATGAGAACTGAGTTACCATGAGGGGAAAAGTAATCAGTTAGATTACTAGTTACCCTCTAAAGTAACTGCGTTAGGTAACTCAGTTTATTTTAACTCAGTTACTTACATCACTGCTCACCAGCGCCCATCAAATGTAGTCTCACCAGCGCCCATCAAATGCAGCCTCACCAGCGCCCATCAAATGCAGCCTCACCAGTGCCCATCAAATGCAGCCTCACCAGCGCCCATCAAATGTAGCCTCACCAGTGCCCATCAAATGTAGCCTCACCAGCGCCCATCAAATGTAGCCTCACCAGCACCCATCAAATGTAGTCTCACCAGCGCCCATCAAATGCAGCCTCACCAGCGCCCATCAAATGCAGCCTCACCAGCGCCCATCAAATGCAGCCTCACCAGCGCCCATCAAATTCAACCTCACCAGCGCCCATCAAATGCAGCCTCACCAGCGCCCATCAAATGCAGCCTCACCAGCGCCCATCAAATTCAGCCTCACCAGCGCCCATCAAATGTAACCTCACCAGCGCCCATCAAATGTAGTCTCACCAGCGCCCATCAAATGCAGCCTCACCAGCGCCCATCAAATTCAGCCTCACCAGCGCCCATCAAATGTAACCTCACCAGCGCCCATCAAATGTAGCCTCACCAGTGCCCATCAAATGTAGCCTCACCAGCGCCCATCAAATGTAGCCTCACCAGCACCCATCAAATGCAGGCTACCAGCGCCCTTCAATGCAGTCTACCAGTGCCCATCAATAAATGTTTGCTTGCTGAGTAGGAAAACCAGTGGCCTGCGCCCTAGGCAGCAGGGCGCCCTAGGCGGCCGCCTAGTTTGCCTAGGTAGTGGTACCTCCATCCCAAACTGTACTTATAAAAAAGTCAAAATACAACTGCCCCTGGGATTTTTATGGCAGTTATACAAAAAATACAAGTTTTAAAAGCCATCCATTTTATTATAAATATATCGAAAATTTGAATAAAACCATAGAAATGCACCAGCACGTAATATATAAAAAAATTTAAAGAAATGCAAGTGGACGGAGGGCTGGCATGACAGGGATTTAAAAAGCTCTCTGTAAAGAGAAGCCCGCAGGAAAAGAAAAGAAATGCAAGTGGACGGAGGGCTGGCATGACAGGGTTAAAAGTAGAACCCTGTGGTGCATCAGGTGGTTGTTTGCAGGTGGATTGGGCCAGCAGGCAGGGGAGGAGCGAGTGGTAAATTTTGGGGGAGTGGTTGTCCCTCCCCAGCTCAGTGCGGCCAGGGGGAACGAGCTTACAGGCAGCATGGCGGCAGTGGAGCAGTTGTTTGCTCGGCTCAAAGCAGAGGCGGCATCCAAAGGCACTGGATGGCTTCAGGAGAGGCTGGCAGCGGCACTCGGTGAGGCAGAGACAGCACCCGGAGCGGCGGGGCGGGAGCATGTGAGAGCGCGACGTTCTCAGCCGCCGGCCCGCTTCTCCCCTCCCCCGCATACATCCCTAAGAACGCAGCGGCAGCATGGCAGGGACGGTCAGGCTCCGTCCGGACCTCCCGCAAAGAGAGTAGCGGCACCCGCGGCTGGGGGGCAGAGGAAGACTCCACATGCGGGCAGAGGAGCGGCAGGCGGCAGCTCCGATGACCCGGGAGCGTCCGCCGGGCACACAGCAAGAAGAAGTGGCAGGAGATCTGGCCCTGTCCCTGGCTTGCATGCAGCGGGGGCGGGGCTGCCACGCGGGAGACGGTCGGCACAGGCCGCTGGGCTTTCCAACACAGCAGCCAGCGGCCTGCACCTGAATGATGGAGGGACAAGGGAGGAACCGTGTGGCACAGGACGGCGCACGGAAGCTCCCCACGGAAAAAACAGCAAAAAATCAAAAGGCGGATCGGGCGCGTTGAGAAGACGCAGAGAACAGCGTGGATCACCTGCCTGCAGTGACGCATCCAGCGATGGTACATCTGCGGGTGAGGAAGCCATGGAGGTCGAACGGTCGGAGGGCGAGCTGTCGGCATCTGACCAGGAAGATCATCCGGTGATGGAGGCGGGAAGATCGGCTGGGGGGACCCCTTCCAGGCAGCCCGGTAAGTCCACAATTGCTTTATGTGCGGGATTAGCAGTAGAGGGGGGAGGCAGGATGGGGGGTGGGGCTAGCGGGGGTAGGCAGCCCGCCGCGGAGCGGTCGGTCGCGACCGCGTCCAACCCCCCGGCCGCGTCGGTCTCGGACCTCGCCACGGCGTATTCAGGGTTGCGGGGTTTTTTAGAGGGGTTGAAGGAGCTGGTGAGCAAGTTTGAACCGGGCCGGGGGGGCACATGCTCGCCGGCGGCAGCATGGGTTCCTCCGGGGGGCAGTGGGGTAGCAAGTACAGGGGCGGTGCCGGCAGGGGTGACTGCCACACCTCCTGTGGAGCCGCCAGTACCCGCACCAGAGGCGGCGGTTGTGGTGAAGGACACGGTACTTAAGGAAAATGGGGAAAAAGGGGGGGATACTTCCAAAAAACAAGATTTGGTCAGGCTAGCGGATGCAGCGAAATGTGAGGTTTATGTGTGCTTCGAGGGGCCGCTAGGAGCACATCTTAAACAAGAGGTACGTGAGAAAATCTGGAAAGGTGAGTACGTGGAGATTTTCGCGTTATTACCGCTGGAAAAATTTAATCTTGATAGGGTGAGACCTGAGGATCACAAAAAAGAGGACGAGGAGAAGAGGAGGTATAGGCTAATACCAAGGACCTTTTCGAACTGGTTACAGGCGTTCGCCATCCTGGCGAGCGTCATAGGGGAAAGGAACCCAGAACACTGCTCGGCGCTGTTCTGCTACTTAGACGCCGTGGGGGAAGCGTACAGAGTCTACGGGGGAACAGCATGGTTACGGTACGATGAGCAGTTTAGGCAGAGGAGGGCCATTCGGCCATCGCTGAGGTGGGACCACAAGGACATCAGCTTGTGGATGCGACTGATGACGGCGGTGAGACCAGCAAATCAGTTTTTTCCAGGGGGGGCCGGTGGGTCAACCAACCCCGGACAATCGGCCAATAAGAAAAAAGGGGTATGTTGGCAATTTAATGAAGGCTCATGCAGGTTCGGAGGGTCTTGTAAATACAAGCACGAATGCGCTGGTTGTGGAGGAGGGCATTCGTCGTCGCGTTGCTCCAAACAAGGAAAAAATCGAACAGGTGAGTCTGGCAGTAAGGGGGAGAACGCCGGTGAAGGTGGAAAAGATGGCGCCTTTCCTCGATAGATACCCAGATAGGGGGGCAGCGCGCTTGCTGGCCCTGGGGTTTAGGGAAGGTTTTAGGATACCGGCTCGGATGTCAATTACTCCTCCGCCGTCGCGGAATTTGCGGTCGGCCTTACAACACCCAGAAGTAGTTTCGGAGAAACTGCAAAAGGAAGTGGCGCTGGGCCGCATGTGTGGCCCCTTTTCTTACTTGCCACTTGCGGATTTAGTAGTGTCACCATTAGGGGTAGTACCAAAAAAAGAGCCCAATAAATTTAGATTGATACATCATTTATCGTTCCCCAAGGGGGGTTCGGTAAATGATGCCATTGATCCTGATATGTGTGCGGTATCGTATACATCTTTCGATGCTGCAGTATTTTGGGTGCGGAAATATGGGCAAGGGGCGCAGATGGCAAAAGCCGACATCGAGTCGGCTTTTCGTTTGCTCCCGGTCCACCCGGAGAGTTTTCATTTACTAGGATGTATGTGGCAAGAGGAGTATTACGTAGATCGCTGCCTACCCATGGGGTGCTCTATATCCTGTGCTTTGTTCGAACAGTTTAGTTCATTCCTGGAATGGGTGGTCCGGGATGTCGCGGGACTCAATTCGATCATACATTACCTGGACGACTTTCTTTGCGTGGGACCGGCGGCATCGGAGGTATGTGCGGTACTGTTAGCCACCTTGCAACATGTTGCCGTCAAGTTCGGTATACCCCTGGCACCAGAAAAGACGGAAGGCCCAACTACAGTGCTGAGTTTTCTGGGGATTATACTAGACTCTACGGCAATGGAGTGTAGGCTGCCTGAGGAGAAGCTGAAGGCATTGCAGGCGGAGATTCGGGGGATCATGGGATTGCGCAAGGTCCAACTTAGAACACTACAGTCACTGTTGGGTAAGTTGAACTTTGCGTGTCGCATACTGCCGATGGGAAGGGTATTTTGCCGACGGCTGTCGGCAAGTACCGCGGGGGTAACATCTCCGAAGCACTATGTGCGTTTGGTGCGGGCACATAGGGAGGATCTGAGGGTGTGGCACGCGTTCCTGGCTAATTTCAACGGCAGGGCGCTGTGGATGACAGGGCCGGTGAGCAACTTCGATTTGGAGTTGTACACGGACGCGGCGGAATTGGGAGGTTACGGAGTATTTTTCCGAGGTAAGTGGAGTGCGGGGCCATGGCCAGAGTCCTGGCATGCTGCAGGGCTGGTAAAGAACATGCTGCTGCTGGAATTATTTCCGGTGGTACTGGCGGTCGATCTCTGGGGGGAAGCCTTTAGGGACTTGAAGGTCAGGTTTCACGTGGACAACCTTGGGGTGGTACAAGTGATTAACAAGGTGTCGGCAGCATCCCCGCCAGTGGTGAGGTTGCTGCGACACCTGGTTCTGAGATGCCTACAGCTTAACATATTCATTTACGCGGTGCATCTCCCGGGAGTAGAGAATGTGATTGCTGACGCATTGTCTCGCTTCCAGTGGGACAGGTTTCGGGAGCTGGCGCCGGATGCGGAGCAATGTGGGGTCCCATGTCCAGAGGGGCTATGGAGGATTGCCTCGGACGAGTATCCGGATGGATCAGACGGTCGGTGAGCGAGAATACATGGGCAGCATACAACAGGGTGTGGCAGGAATGGGGTGACATGGTGCGGGAGGTGACAGAGGAGAGGGAAGAACAGGAGCTGAGGTTGTTGGTGCTTTATTTTGTTTCCAGAAATTTAGAAGCAGGAGTGTCGGTGTCCAGTTTAGACAAAAAGTTGGCTGGGTTGGCTTTTGGTTTCAAGTTACAGGGGCTACCTGACGCCACAAAAGATTTCTGGGTCAGACAGGCTTTGAAGGGCTATAGGCGAGGGAAGGTGAGTAAGGATTCAAGGCGTCCAGTGTCATTTGAGCTGCTAGGCAGGATATCTGCGCAGTTGGAGGTGGTGTGTTCGTCGGATTATGAGGTGGCTCTCTTCAAAGCGGCTTTTGCACTGGCATTTTTTGGGGCATTTAGGATCAGTGAGCTGGTCAGCCAGTCTAAAAAATCAAATGGGGGACTAGGGGTGGCTGAAGTTAGCTGTGGTCCGGATAAGTTGTCAATATGGGTGGGTAGGTCAAAAACAGATCAGCGGGGAAAAGGAAGGATGGTACAGGTTTTTTCACTTCCCGGATCCCCTTTGTGCCCAATAAAATTGATAAGGGCTTTCTTGAAAATACGCCCGGGGGTGGAAGGTTCTTTATTGGTGCATCGAGACGGGGCCGCATTGTCACGTTTTCAGTTTAATGCAGTTTTTCAAAGATGTTTAAAGGCGTTGGGTTTGGGGGATCAAAAGTTTTCATCTCATTCATTCCGTATAGGGGCGGCTACTGAGGCGGTTAGGTGGGGACTGGATGAATCAGCAGTAAAAAGAATTGGGCGATGGGAATCTCGGAGGTTCAAATCGTACGTTCGACCACACTTGGTATAGGTCATCAGTGTTTTTGTTAAGAGAAAACAGAGATTTGTGGTTCATTGTTACATGTTGTTTGGGGATGTTTGCTGTGATGGGGGTGTTTTTCTTCTTCTCTTTCAGGACGGAGCCAAAGACTGGTCTGGATTTTAGGCCACTCTTATGTATGTTGGGGGGCCAGGAGAGGTGATGCCAGACGGGAGGGGAGGCAATTGGGCATATCTAGAAGGGAGGCCCTTATTAAGTGGATGGGGGTGCCTGGAATGCTCTGGGGTAGGGCTGCCCCGGAAGTGCACAGATTTGCGCGGCTGGACAGACCGCCCGACGTACTAGTGTTACATGTGGGCGGTAACGACTTGGGCAGCAGGTCAATGTGGGACTTGGTGCAGGACATCAAATTCGACTTTTGGCGGCTGCGCATGGAGTTTCCAAAAATGCTTATAGTCTGGTCTGATATGGTAGGACGCACCACCTGGAGGTTTGCCAGGTCGGTGGAAAAAATTAACAGGGCCAGAAAAAAGGTCAACAGGGAGATTAGCAGATTTGTGGTCAGGAATGGGGGATTGGCTATTAGGCACCTGGAGCTGGAAGTGGACACCTGGCGGTACCTACGCAGTGATGGTGTTCATCTCAATGATGTTGGCATCGATCTGTGGTCTTTGGGCTTACAAGATGGTATCCAGAGAGCGTTGAGGGTTTGGCAGGGCACACAAGGGTAAGGTCTTTCCCTGGTGTGTGCTGTGGCGGGGGTTGGCCTTTGCGGATGAAGGAAGAAACCCCGGATGTTGAAGAGTTCGGGACCCATTGGTGGGAGGGGTCCCTTTTTGGTGGTATTCCAGATTACGTTTTGAGCTGGAATTCATTAACGGGGGCATTGCGGTAAAAATGTTCTTTGTTGTCTCTGGGCCAGAATGTCAGCCTGAGGCCGGTTTTCCAGTTTTTATGGTACCGCAGTGCCAGAGTGGAGTGGTGGCAAGATTGGGTGGGGTTTTCTTCCTGCAAAAGGCCAACGGGAGTTATCTAACTGAGTGGGTGTTTATAATGGGTAATTTTATACAGTTATTTAAGTTTGTTTATAGTATTAATAAAAGATGGCTGCTTCGGCCAATGTTACTCCAGCTTGGTGTGGTCTCAGTTATTTTAGAATTAAGTGGTAAGGGTAGGCTGGAGGGACGGGCTAAGCTGTTTAGTAATGGGTAGGGACATCTTTTATACAATAGTCAAGAGAAGCCCGCAGGAAAAGAAAAGAAATGCAAGTGGACGGAGGGCTGGCATGACAGGGTTAAAAGTAGAACCCTGTGGTGCATCAGGTGGTTGTTTGCAGGTGGATTGGGCCAGCAGGCAGGGGAGGAGCGAGTGGTAAATTTTGGGGGAGTGGTTGTCCCTCCCCAGCTCAGTGCGGCCAGGGGGAACGAGCTTCCCACCCTCCCTCCCTAAGAAAATGGGTAAGTAAAGTCTGGGGGGGGGGGATGCCGTTTAAACTGGTGTGATTTATTTTACAGGGCTTTGGATGTCGTAGCAGAGGCGGGGGTTGGCCTTTGCGGATGAAGGAAGAAACCCCGGATGTTGAAGAGTTCGGGACCCATTGGTGGGAGGGGTCCCTTTTTGGTGGTATTCCAGATTACGTTTTGAGCTGGAATTCATTAACGGGGGCATTGCGGTAAAAATGTTCTTTGTTGTCTCTGGGCCAGAATGTCAGCCTGAGGCCGGTTTTCCAGTTTTTATGGTACCGCAGTGCCAGAGTGGAGTGGTGGCAAGATTGGGTGGGGTTTTCTTCCTGCAAAAGGCCAACGGGAGTTATCTAACTGAGTGGGTGTTTATAATGGGTAATTTTATACAGTTATTTAAGTTTGTTTATAGTATTAATAAAAGATGGCTGCTTCGGCCAATGTTACTCCAGCTTGGTGTGGTCTCAGTTATTTTAGAATTAAGTGGTAAGGGTAGGCTGGAGGGACGGGCTAAGCTGTTTAGTAATGGGTAGGGACATCTTTTATACAATAGTCATGGTGATTCTTATTTTAGCCAGAGTCTTGCAGCTCTACTGTCCAGTAATACAGGCTGTTCTTAGTGGAGTCAGGCTCTCCTGGAGAATGAGATGTTTCAGAAGCAGCAGCAGCTGACCTGGCACATGCAAACATACCCATACAGGGATGTAACCAGGGGTGGGGCAACGGGGCAATTGCACCCCCCCCCCCCCGAAAATATTACAGACTGACACCCGAGTCTCTCTCACATCAGTATCATCATCAGCAGCAGTTGTGCAGAGAGAGAGACCCTGTTGTCTTCACGCTGCGTTGGAGCCTGGAGAAGATGGAGGGAGGAGGTGGTGGAGCTCCCCCCGGCTTGGCTTCTACTGTTCACTGCACTGGTTGCTAGCGCCTGTCCGAGCCGCTGCTGAGGAGGAGGAGCAGAGCCCCAGCATTCAGAGCGGTGCCTTCTTCCCCCCTCCGCACCTAGTGTGAGTGTTGGTTCCACCCACCTCCTCCCTCCATCTTCTCCAGGCCCCAGCGTGGCATGAACACAGGATGAAGCAGTGGCTGTGTGTCACTGTGTGATGCTGCCTGCAATCCCAGAATCAGGATCCCGCTCATCTCTATTGCTTCTGTCCTGGAAATTTATAGATAGGCAACTCCTATCCTCATATTGATTAGTGGTTCCAAATTATTAATAACTACTGCAGTAGGGAACAGACACAAAAGATACGCTCAGCATCTTTCCAAATAACCGTTCTCCTTTATTATGACGCAATTGAAGGGTTTTATACACATGATTACGTAGGTATCACATTAATATTACAATTGTACGTTTATGGCAACAAGGGGCGTATCATAGGCAGGCTAATTCTAATCAGGACTCGAAAGAATGTAAACATGTACTGAAAACATTATTAGTGCCGTGTGCCCAGTGAGGGCCGTGTGCAATGCATACAAAATAGAATACAATTATATACAGAACTTACAAATTTCCATTACACTTCTCCATGGGAGCCCCTCCCCCCATCAGAGCACCAAAGTATATGAATAAAGTACAAAAATGAATGATGATGTAAAATCGCAGAATACAGGTTGTATGCCATTATTTATGAAAAAAAATGCTGCCCCTTTAGTATTGACATTTTTGTCTTGTTCAATCTTAACCACTTCAGCCCCAGAAGATTTACCCCCTTTATTGACCAGGCCACTTTTTGCGATACAGCACTGCGTTACTTTAACCGCTTGCTGACCAGCGCACAACGATGTACGTCGGCACAATGGCACAGCTGCCTAAATGGGCGTACCTGTACGTCCCCTTTAAATCACGCACTAGTGGGCGCGTGCACACCGGCAGCGCGCCACATGAGTGTGCCCGCGGGTCCCACGGACTCAAAGTCCACCGGTGGCCGCGATCGTGACACGGAGAGGCAGAATGGGGAGATGCCTATGTAAACAAGGCATTTCCCTGTTCTGCCAGCAACATTACAGGGATCTACTGCTCCCTGTCATCGGGAGCAGTGATCTCTGTCATGTTGCTAGTGAGCCCATCCCCCCTACAGTTAGAACACAGTGAGGTAACACAGTTAATCCCCCTAATGTTTAACCCCTTCCCTGCCCCTGTAATTTACACAATAATCAGTGCATATTTATGATCGCTGTATAAATGTCAATGGTCCCAAAATAGTGTCAAAAGTGTCCGATGTGTCCACAGCAATGTCGCATTCACGATGAAAATCGCAGATCGCCGCCATTACTAATAAAAAAAAATAATAATAAAAATGCCATAAATCTATCCCCTATTTTGTAGACGCTATAACTTTTGCGCAAACCAATCAATATACCAATTTTTTACCAACAATATGTAGAAGAATATAATATCGACCTAAACTGAGGAAGAAATTTGACTTTTTATACATTTTTGGGGGATATTTATTATAGCAAAAAGTAAAAAATATTGCATTTTTTTCAAAATTGTCGCTCTTTTTTTGTTTATAGTGCAAAAAATAAAAACCACAGAGGTGATCAAATACCACCAAAAGAAAGCTGTATTTGTGGGAAAAAAATGATGTCAATTTTGTTTGGGTGCAACGTCGCACGACCGCGCAATTGTCAGTTAAAGCGACGCAGTGCCATATCGCAAAAAGTGCTCTGGTCAGGAAGGGGGTAAACTGAAAGTTAACTGAAAATTGCGCGGTTGTGCGACGCTATACCCAAATAAAATGTATGTCCTTATTCCCACAAATAGAGCTTTCTTTTGGTGGTATTTGATCACCTCTGCAGTTTTTATTTTTTGCGCTTTAAGCAACACCTTATTTTCTGGCAGTGCCCCTCCCGAGACTAGACTCTGGATCCGCCTCTGTACCCATGTTCTATTTATCTGGGCGTCCTGCCCAACTGCCTTGGCGGAGACATCTAAAGAGAGACCTGTTCTGACCCGGCATCAGCAGTCAAGTACAGGCTATTTATACTGGCGACAAAACTGGAAAAATTATAGACCTAGTCGAAGATACCTGTCTTTACACCTGTGAGTAGGTCTGAAACTCTTCGTTTCTTTTACACTCCATCACAATAATATTTCTTTGTCTTGAACCAAAAACAAGGCGTGTTTTTATAAAACAGGCAGATATCAGGTATGCAAAGCTGCCATTTTTTTTTCTCCAGAACTTCAGTAGTGAAATCTCTGTACCTAAGCTCCCATCTCTGCACATTTGCCATGTCATAGGAGGATCCTTGGACACTGATGGGGTGATGTTGTGGCTGATGTCTCTAAATTATATGAAAAATGGTGGATGATTCAGCCCAATGGAGTTTCATAGTTTCATAGTTAGTAAGGTTGAATAAAGACACAAGTCCATCCAGTTCAACCTGAGTGAGTGTCTACAACCGTCCCCATCCCTGTACATTGCACACTCACATTGGTCTCTCTCAAGGAGCCCACAATCCAAGGTCCCCATTCATATACTAGGGCCAATTTTTGGACAGAAGCCAATTAACCTACCTGCATGTCTTTGGATTGTGGGAGAAAACCGGAGTACCCGGAGGAAACCCACACAGGCACAGGGAGAACATGCAAACTCCAGGCAGGTGGTGTCGTGGTTGGGATTTGAACCAGCGACCCTTCTTACTGCTAGGTGAGATTGCTACCCACTACACCACTGTGCCGCCCCCGAGTTGTCCCATAGATGAACTATCATTTTGAGGTGGACTGCCTTTTAAAGCCAGGTCACAAAGAAATGATGACGGGAAGGTGCAATTACTCATAGCAACCAAATTTCACCTCTCAGCCATTTAGAAAAGAATGATGAAAAATCAGTGCATGGTTACTATTGGTTACTGCACTCAGACATTATTTTCTCTTGTTAGATAAGAAAAAACTTTACTACAAGGTTTCAGGACCCCCATCAGGGTGATATCATCTGCATTCCGTCTCTCTTTGCAGACTGGATGCTGGTTTGGGTGCCAGTCGCAGCTCAGTCGTGTAGAAGACCCGTGCTGCCTCACTGATTGCTCACTGTGGACTAGAGACAAGTTGTTAGACATGACGTTTTTGCTAAGTTGGTTGGCGATGATGCTGGATGTGGGCCTATGCTGTGACTGTTTCTTTGCCAGATTGGGATGTCTCTTTGCCGAATATATGGGGTTCTCTCTGCTGGATTGGGCCATCTCCTTGCTGAATTAGGCTGCCTCTTTGCTCAATATATGGGGCTGTCGGATTTGGTGGGATGGCCAGTGGGCGGGCCCTGGGGAGTGTTGGTGGTCAGGCCCTGGGGGGGGGGGGGGGGGGGGACAGGCCTAAAGTTGTGTAAGGGGCCTGAATATTTCTGATGGCTACCCTGCAAGGTTCATAAAATAAATCCTCAAAACAGTGCTAAATTCAAAGATTGATAAAGATATTAGACATAAAGTGAACAATAATTGTGCAAATAAACACATAAAGTGAATCGTGCAAATTCAAATAAATATTCCAACTACAGAACATGTAAAGTCCACAACCAACACCATACACCATTATAAAGGCTTCTTACCAAACTGCCAGGACCATTAAACTATAAATGGTCATTAGTGCATGAATGATCCATGCATACGGTATCCTGGTTTGATCCGACCACCCTACATGGATCACCTCCAGCTCCATAAAGTGCCACCAATGAGATGAAAAAATTATGTAAAATAGTAAGTAAAATGAAGCAGTCTTTAATATCTTTGCTCGCCAATAGTACAAACCGCAGCAGCAGTAAGTAAGAAGTATTCAATTACATACTAAAACGCCAAGAAAAATGTTTAAAATCCAATGTAACAGGCCTGGATTTTAACCAATTTTTAGGAAGTGTCTGCAGAGAACTCAATCCTGCAGGTACTGATGACCCTGGGAAGAGGAGAGACTGTAAAGAGTTAGCTGTGAGGTGCTGCATGTGCTTTCACCTGAGACTACTGCTGATTGTCCACTTTTGTGTGATTGAGTATCAGTGGCGGTGCATCAATAAGGGCGCATGGGCGCCGCCCCCTCTCTCCTGCCACCCCCTCTAGCACCAATAGATAGATTCATGTTCAATTCAATCATTCAATCCTATCTATGGCCGCCGCTGCCATCCCCTATTCAGGCGAATTACAGCGGTGCGGGGTGTTTTTGAAGCACCTGATTAAAGCCATAGGCTCTAATAGGCGTAAAAAAAGGTGACCTCACTCAGCTGTGTTAGAAAAGCGAATTAATAGATCCCCTTAAATTGTCCCTTGCAGAGGGTGGAGGTGGTCAAATATTTGGGGCTGCGTATCTCCAACTCCGTATCAGACTTTGTTGCTTTGAATGTCGATCCACTTTTAAATACGCTGAAATCCAAACTGCAGGCATGGCAGAATCTACCTCTGACACTCATAGGTAGAGTGAATTTAGTTAAAATGAAGTTTTTACCTTTATTTTTATATATACTCCGGAATTCCCCTGTTTGGATTCCGAGATATATTTTTAAAAAAATAGATCAGCTCATAACTAATTTTCTGTGGCAGGGGCGACACCCCCGAATTAAGCTCCGGGTGTTGCAACTGCCGTGGAAACAAGGGGGATTGGCGGTCCCAGACTTTCACAGATATTTCTTAGCGGGTCAGCTAGTATTCCTACATAGGTGGTTTACGGTACCTGAGGATGACACTGCCAATACCCTAGAGGCGGCGGTTGTGGGCTCGTATGAAGCACTGACACATCTCTCATATCGGGGGGTCAGGGCTCCGTATAGACTCACGATATCCATGCGTGCAGTTAGTAGGGCATGGGTAGCAGTGTCCAAGATGGGTAGCGTTTCTAAGATTTCTCCTCACACACCACTCTGGAAGAATCCCACATTAACACACTTCTACGAGTACCCTGATCCAATCATTTGGACTAAATTTGGTATCAAGACGCTGAAGGACATAGTGGGGGGTGGAAAACTTCTTCAGTTTGACGCCCTGAAAACTAAATTTAATCTTCCCAACACTCACTTGTTCCGGTATCTTCAGCTCAGACATGCATACAATGCCCAATTTGGAGAAAATGGTATTATCCTGAAAACGAGTGATGTAGAGTCTCTGCTGAGGGAAGACACTTTAGACAAGGCCTTGTCTACAATATATAAACAATTGTTTGGTGGGGGAGGAGATCTCCTTGCAAAGTGTAGGGCGGCGTGGGGTGAGGTGTTCCCCCAGATGGATGGGGATGACTGGGACGATGTATGGGACATTAATTTCACTAGACTGGTCTCTGCCAGGGACCAACTCATACAGTTTAAATTCCTGCATCGCATATATCTTACTCCAGCTAGATTGGCTAAGATGTTCCCTTCCCGGTCTCCTGATTGCTGGTGGTGCAGTTCCCTCACTGCTGATTTCATGCACATCTTTTGGGATTGCTCAAACATTCAAGCATTTTGGAAGGGGGTCATGGAATGTATAGCTGAAGTAACAGCTATTCATATACAGCCTACAATAGAGGTGTGCCTTTTGGGACTGGTGGATAATCTAGCCCCAAAAAGAGTAACTCGTACGTTGCTGACGATCCTAATCTATTATGCTAGGAAAATGATAGTGTTATCATGGAAAAAGCCTAATCCTCCAGCTGTATCAGCTTGGAAGGGTTTGGTTAATAGGGCCGCACCCTTCTACAAGGCTACATATAGTAGCAGGGGCATACCACAAAAATTTGATAAGGTGTGGGGCGGTTGGATGAATAGTGAAACCACGGTGGCGGATTGAGGGATACATAATAGTATGCACTGGCGATGGGTTTGTGACATGTATGTAAGTAACTGCCTTAAGTAAATACTCCTATTGTATGTTTTTGAGGGAAGGGGGCCTTAGTATTAAATGTGTTGAAATGTAATCTTCACTGAGCCGGGTTGGAGAAGGAGGAGGAAGAGTCAATGCTGAAGAGTTGTAAATAGTGTTGCCTTTGTTTTTGGTCTGTTTGTGTGGCCCTTTTGGGTCTTGTATGTACCTGTTATGTTTAAAAGCAATAAATAAAACTTTTCAAAAAAAAGAAAAGCGAATTAATATTCGATTTCCTAACACTAAACCGCCTCTCCGCCAATCAGGTGCTTGGATCTATTACACGTCACCTGATTGGCTCAAACGATAGATGCTGTGGTTGGACTCCTATCAGGTGTCCGATCATAGCAGAGGACGGGAAGAGAGGATGGGAGAAGACATCGAGGAGTATCGAGGAGCTGTCCCACCGAGACAGGGTAAGTGCAGATGGCGTGCTGGGGGCACACTGGCAGCATTTGATATGGCACACTGGGAGAATATGATGGGGCACAGTGGGAGCATTTGGTGGGGCACAGTGGCAGCTTTTGATGGCACAGTGGGAGCATTTGATATGGCACAGTGGCAGCTTTTGATGGCACAGTGGGAGCATTTGATGGCACAGTGGGAGCATTTGATATGGCACAGTGGGAGCATTTGATATGGCACAGTGGCAGCATTTGATGGCACAGTGGGAGCATTTGATGGCACAGTGGGAGCATTTGATGGCACAGTGGGAGCATTTGATGGCACAGTGGGAGCATTTGATATGGCACAGTGGGAGCGTTTGATATGGCACAGTGGGAGCATTTGATATGGCACAGTGGGAGCATTTGATATGGCACAGTGGCTGTGTTTGATGGCACAGTGGCTGCGTTTGATGGTACAGTGGTGGCAATTGATGGGCACAGCGACTGCGATTGATGGTAAAGTGAGGCTGCAATTGATGGGTTTTTTTTTTCAGAATCTTTCAGTTTGTTTGCCCCCCCCCCCCCCCCCAAGCAGCAGCGCAGAGAGAGAGACCCTGTTGTCTTCACGTCACGCTGGAGCCTGGAGAAGATAGAGGGAGAAAGAAATCCCTGTTCTGTTCCGTGAGGAGAGACAGATCTGACATTTTTACAGTAATCAGTGCATTTTTTTATAGCACTGCTCGCTGTATAAATGCCAATGGTCCCAAAAATGTGTCAAAAGTGTCCGATGTGCCCACCATAATGTCGCAGTCCCAATAAAAATCGCAGATCGCCGCCAAAAAAATAATAATAAAAATGCTATAAATCTATCACCTATTTTGTAGACGCTATAACTTTTGCACAAACCAATCAATATACGCTTATTTTACCAAAAATATGTAGAAAAATACATATCGGCCTAAACTGAGAAAAAAATAGCTTTTTTAAAAAAAAATTGGGGATAATTATTATAGCAAAAATTACAAAATATTGTGTTTTTTTCAAAGTTGTCGCTATTTTTTTTGTTTATAGCGCAAAAAATAAAAACCACAGAGATGATAAAATACCAATAAAAGAAAGCTCTATTTGTGGGGAAAAAAGGACGTAAATTTTGTTTGGGTTCAGCGTCGCGCGACGGCGCAATTGTCAGTTAAAGTGACGCAGTGCCGAATCGCAAAAAATGGCCTGGTCATTCAGCAGCCAAATCTTCCGGGGCTGAGGTGGTTAACTGACCAGATCAATATCCTAGGAGTTTAATTGACTTGATGCTACACTCTGATTAAAAAGTTTTCCCTTAAATTTTTTTGAGCAGTGTATATACAGTATATAATCTTAGGAGCGGAAATAAATTCTCTCACGTCAGGCAATAGTCAGGCAATAGTCAGGCAATAGTCAGTAGGCTCCAAAAGGCAAGTATTCATATAAAAAAAGTTTTTTAATTGTTAGTGAGGTCAAATCAATGAAGGAGCAAGATGGAGACCTTTTCTCAAATGAATTAATTCATAACACTGATTGTGGTTTTCGTTCGGCAAAGTCCATGACTAAGGGATGTGCCTAATTCGTGAGGCTCCCTAAGATGACAACCTATACCCCTATCTTACCTATTATACCATTGACCAGACGACACATTCCTTTTTGGAGTCGAATGGCCATAGCAGCCATTTTTTTATTAAAAACATATGAAAAAATACAAAAAATTCCCTGGAAAAAACATAACTTAATGCATATAAATACATTTTACAACCAACATTATAAACCAACTGTACAACCGTATTACACATTCCTGATCTAGAGGTCTTTGAAGGTAAATTATAATTTCCAACCAGCTAGTTGTATCGGTACACCCATGAAAAGGCCCCCCGCCGCGTATTACGAAAGCTCGGGGACAAAGCAGCAACTTCCTTCCAGAGACAACCTTCTACCACGTTTCCCTTTAAGGGAAAGGTCACCCATATCTCCCTATGAGCCCAACTCCCCTAAACCTCCATTATTGTTTAGCACCGCCTTCAAAGACCCCATAGACCTAGCGCTGCTACGACACTAAACAAGACCAACTGTCCATGGAGACCCACAACCTTCACTAGACCACCCGGGGGGAAAAAACACCCCCATTTTCCCAGCTATCAAAAAACACCGTACGCTCTAAGTAGGGAGGGAGGGTGGGAAAAAGCTCCTGCCTGTTGCTTACGATGGCGCTGACTGAACGACGGTGCGCCGGCTCCGCCCCCTGACTTCCGCCCCCTCAGCTTGCCTACCAACCCCTCTCCTGTTCTGACGCTGACGCCGTTCCGCCTCACAGTCTCCCCCTAGTCATGTTGGCCCTCCCCTAACTTTTAGCTCCGGGCCATTGCTTTCATTCCAATAATTTAAGGTTAAAAGCAAACAAAATTTTGAAGTACTTTGAACAGCATTCATCAAGTCATCGAATGTACTGAGAATATTTATACAAATTGAAAATCTACTAGTACAGGGGGTCCCCGGGTTACAAACAAGATAGGGACTGTAGGTTTGTTCTTAAGTTGAATCTGAAGTCGGAACAGGTACATTTTTTAAGTGTAGCTCCAGCCAAAAAATCTATTTTTACGTTTTTTTAGATAACATAGAGAAGGGTTATCACCCCTGTAACATTTGTTTTGCTGTCTGTGCCCCTGTTCAGCAGTGGCGGTGCGTGCATAGAGGGTGCAGGAGCGCCGCCCCCCCCTCTCCTGCACCGCTCTATCACCAATAGATAGATTCATTCATTGCATGAATCTATCTATTGTCACCGCTGCCGCCCCCTATTCAGGTGTCCGGCCCCTGATCGGGGCGCCGGGCATCTGAATTACAGTGGGGGGGTGTTTCTGGAAGCGCCCCTATTAGAGCTGTAATCTCTAATAGGCGACCTGATTAGATCGGTCGGCTCTAATAGGCTTCCCTAAGTGTAAACAGCGGGCGCACTGCTGTGCGTTCGCTGATTACACAGTATTGTGTTAGAGAAGCGAATACATCGCTTCCCTAACACAGACCCGCCTCTCAGCCAATCAGGTTGCCAGGTCTGTTACCTGTCACCTGATTGGCTGAAGTCACAGGCGCTGTGATTGGACGCTAGGCGTCCAATCATAGCAGAAGACAGGAGGAGCGCGGGAGAAGAAGACATCCGACGATGAGACACCGCTCGTCGCCTGCCGCCGTCACCAGCTGCACACCGGGACAAGGTAAGTGCAGAGGGCAGGCAGGGGGCACAGTGGCAGCACTTGAGGGGCACAGTGGCAGCACTTGAGGGGCACAGTGGCAGCACTTAAGGGGCACAGTGGCAGCACTTAAGGGGCACAGTGGCAGCGTTTGGAGCACAGTGGCAGCACTTGGGGCACAATGGCAGCACTTGGGGCACAATGGCAGAACTTGGGGCACAATGGCAGAACTTGGGGCACAGTGGCAGCACTTGGGGCACAGTGGCAGCACTTGGGGCACAGTGGCAGCGTTTGATGGGCACAGTGGCAGCACTTGGGGCACAGTGGCAGCGTTTGATGGGCACAGTGGCAGCGTTTGATGGGCACAGTGGCAGCATTTAATGGGCACAGTGGCAGCGTTTAATGGGCACAGTGGCAGCGTTTAATGGGCACAGTGGCAGCGTTTGATGGCACAGTGAGGCTGTTTGTTTGCGCCCCCCCAAAAATTTTGAGCACCAGCCGCCACTGCTGTTCAGAAGATTTCACCTCACCTTCTGTCCCAATGACAATTGGATTTTGAAAATTTTGGGTTGTTAGGGAAACATGGACTGGTGATAAAGCATCAGTGGAGACACCTTTTTCCCATATTAACCCTTACAGGAGTGAATTTCCCTTCCTAGGGGTGGATTTCCTCTCACTTCCTGTTGTCTCCCTCTGTTTGTAAGTAGGAGTCGTTTGTAAGTAGGGGACCCCCTGTATATGGAAAGCTTAAGGCCCCGTTCACACCTATGCGAATTAGATGCGGCTTACACCGCATCCAATTCGCAGGACATTTCAAAATACATTAATTTTAATGAGGCTGGTTCACATATCTGCGGTGCATTCGCACTCCGCATTGCACAAAAAACGTGCGCGTTTTCTAGGCAGGTCCGGCTCAGGTGCAAATTCAGGCCCATTATCTTCTATGGGCACGCAATGATTCGCAGATGTGTTCCGTTGTGAACATGATAAAATACTGATTCAATCCTGAGCTGATACTGATCAAAAACTGACATGAAACGCTGAACAATTGAGTTTTTTCTTTGCAGGGAAACCTGAGCTTCAATTCGCACCACACATGTGTGAACCCAGCCTTAAGGCCCCTTTCACACTGAGGCGCTTAAAGTTCTAAAAATAGCGCCTTCAAACAGCCGCTGCTGTCTCTCCAGTGTGAAAGTCCGAGGGCTTTCACACTGGAGCGGTGCGCTTGCAGGACGCTGAAAAATGTCCTGCAAGCCGCATCTTTGGAGTGCTGTAGTAGCGGTGTATTTACCGCTCCTAAAGCGCCCCTTCCCATTGAAAACAATGGGGCATCGCTCCAAACCCGCCTGCAAAGCGCCGGGTGACCGTTTCAAAGTTTGCCTACCTTTTTTAAAAGTGTAAGTAAACCCCCTATCGTTTTCAGCCAAGGAAGCTGCCATCTTTGCCTCTGTTTAATCTACAACTGCCATGAAGCTGCACATGTGATCAGTTCTGACACCAGCCATTGGATGGTTTGACAGTTTGGTTGAGCGCACAATGATGGGAGTGTTACATTTCCTGCACGTGACGGAAATTAAACTGTTTTATGGATGGGTTTACATTATGCATGCACCCAGTCTTTAGGCTGTTTGATTGTAAAAGAATAGTCTTTAATTGCAGCCCTTGTTTTACCACTTTCCCTCAGGGCCTCATACACAGACTTGGCTTATAGCAATGGAGCGAATGACCACAGTGTCTCAGCTGCTTCTTATTGGAATGGTTGACAAGTTCCCAATTGTTTCTTAATGATGAAACATCACCAGAGTGAATAGCAGAGCCCAGAAATCATCTTACTGGACTGGTAGTGATGGCCACAGGTCAGAGTTTCTTCTGCCAACTCATTTGAACAAGTTGTATCCCAGCAACTGTCATTCCATGTACACAGCAGAGCAGAAACACAATGGCCAGGATGGAGTAATGGGCATGTGATGAATACTGATCTCCGATTCTAAGAGGGGTGAAGGTTGCCCAGTGCTGGCACATTATTCCACTGCTTGAAGTGCCAGAACAGAGGGTAGAGCTTCGGCATTTGCACACTTCATTCCACCTGCCAAAACTAGCAGACAACAAAACTCTGACACAAAGGTACATTGTGCTATGCCCCTCTGTGTGCAGTTGTAGCTGTTCCAGTTGGGGTGAAATGTGAAACACTCCAGGGCATCATGTGGCCAAGTGGTAAGCCATCTGGCACATACCTCCCAACTTTCTGAAATGGGAATGAGGGACACCTATTAGCAAAAGTATGTAGGCATAGAACACATCCCCTGGCACGCCCCCCTTAAATGAGAAATGTATAAAAAAAAAATGATCGGTTGAACCAACAAGTGCTTTTTACCACTACTATTCCTTTTATATTGGCTTTTGGAATTTACAAATGCCAAAAGCCCCCCCCCCCCCCCCCCCCCCCAGCCTGACCACCAACATTCCCCAGGGCTTACCCATGGGCCATCCCACTGAATCCACACAGCGGCCACCCCCCTGTACGCACTCAGCCCCCCCCAATCCTGTATATATGTCAGCCTCCTCCCTCAATCCTGTATATACCCCTCCCTCCCACACACCTCTATATATGTCAGTTCCCCCCACCTGTATATATGCCAGCCCCCCCCACACCTGTATATATGTCAGCCCCACCCTCCCACACACCTCCTATATATGTCAGTTACCCCCACCTGTATATATGCCAGCCCCCCCCCCCCCACACCTGTATATATGTCAGCCCCCCCTTACACCTGTATATATGTCAGCCCCCCCACACACCTGTATATATGTCAGCCCCCTTACACCTGTATATATGTCAGCCCCCCCCACACACCTGTATATATGTCAGCCCCCCCACACACCTGTATATATGTCAGCCCCCCCCACACACCTGTATATATGCCAGCCCCCCACCAGTATATATGCCAGCCCCCTCTCACCTGTATATATGTCAGCCCCCCCCCACCTGTATATATGCCAGCCCCCTCACACCTGTATATATGTAAGACCTCCCCACCTGTATATATGTCAGCCCCCCTTACACCTGTATATATGTCAGCCCCCCCACGCCTGTATATATGTCAGACCCCCCACCTGTATATATGTCAGCCCCCCTTACACCTGTATATATGTCAGCCCCCCACGCCTTTATATAGGCCAGCCCCCACCTGTATATATGCCATCCCCCCACCTGTATATATGCCAGCCGCCCTTACACCTGTATATATGTCAGACCCCCCACCTGTATATATGTCAGCCCCCCTTACACCTGTATATGTGTCAGCCCCCCCCCACACCTTTATATAGGCCAGCCCCCCACCTGTATATATGCCAGCCCCCCACCTATATATATGTCAGCCCCCCTTACACCTGTATATATGCCAGCCCCCCTCACACCTGTATATATGTCAGCCCCCCACCTGTATATATATATGCCAGCCCCACACATACACAAATCTGTAAACACACAAGCCTCTGGCCCCTCCCTGTACACAAACAGCCCCCTCCCTTTCCTTCACAGCCCCTACTTGTAAAGGAAATCTTCCTACCTAGTCCCAGCTCGTTTTCACAAAGTTGACATGTTCCTGACACAGAGGAGCATAGTACAGGCAGCGCACACGAGGGGTGCACATGCACATAATGGCCAGAGGTGGCAGTAAAGAGCTTGATGTCTGAGCTCAATGACACAGAGAGCGGCAGAAGCTGCAAGCTCGTTTCTATAGTGCACAACACAGATCCCCTTCACCCGTTCTGCCTTCTTCTGGCTTGGGCAGACCCCTTACAGTTGTATCGGCTGTACCCTCCTGATGGTAAATATATGTAGGCCTGTTGGTCCTGGGTGGTGATATTTCCTCAGTCAAGCCTCTGTAGAAAAGGTAAGACTGTGCTGCTGGAGAGGTTGGGGGGAGCTAAATGAACCTTTCACTGCGCCTTGTATGAGCAAATGAAAATATTTTAACTACTAAAAGTTTTTAGGTTACATTCTAGAAGTTATGTCCATCCTCCAAATGAATGCAATGCTTATTTCCAAATGTTAGTGTAATGCCTCATGCACAGGGCCATACAGGGACCATACAGCATGCAGAGCCTGCGTAATCACTTTCCCTGGACCTGCTGCTGCGCAGTATATAAAAAGGCATCATAGGTGTCAGTGTGTAAAATAAACAGCATCATTGGTGTCAGTTAAATAATATTACCTGACTGTTGGTGTCAGTAGGTTAAAATAAGCATTAGTGGGATAAAATAAGTCCTATCATTGGTGTCAGTGATATTAAATAAACCCCATTGTTGGTGTCAGTGATAAAAAAAATAGAACCTCATTGTTGCTGTAGACCCCATTGTTGGTGCCAATGGGATAAAATAAGCCACATTTTGGTGTCAGTGGGATAAAATAAGCCACATTTTGGTGCCAGTGGGATAACATTAAACCCCATCAGCTGTGTCAGTTGGGATAAAAGCAACTTGCATCATTCTTGTCAGTGGGAGTAAATTCAGCCCCATTTTGATGTCAGTGGGATAAAGTAAGCACCATTGTTGATGTCAGTGGGTTAAAATAAGCCTCATCATTAGGGTAAAATGAACCCAACTATTAGTGTCAGTAGGATAAAGGAAACCCCATTGTTGGTGTCAGGGGGATAAAATAAACTCAACTGTTGGTGTCAATGGGATTAAATGAACCTCATAGAGTTGGTATGGGTGGGATGAAATATGCCCCATTGTTTGTGCCAGTGGGATAAGAAAAAGTCCCATCCTCTGTGTCAGTGGGGTGAAATAAACCCCATTGTTGGCGTCAGTGGAAAAAAAATAAACCCCATTGTTGGTGCCAGTGGGAAAAAAGAAACCCCATTGCTGGTGTCAGGGGAATAAAATAACACTTATTGTAGGTATCAGTGGGATAAAATAATCCCCATGATTGATGTCAGTTGAATACATGAAGGACCCATTGTTGGTGTGTGTGGGATTAAATGAGCCCCATATACAGTGCCTTGAAAAAGTATGAAAAAGTATTCATACCCCTTGAAATTTCCATCATGTTACAACCAAAAATGTAAATGTATTGTATTGGGATTCTATGTGATAGACCAAAACAAAGTGGCACATAATTGTGAAGTGGAAGGAAAATTATAAATGGTTTTCAAATTTTTTTTTACAAATAAATATGTGAAAAGTGGGGGGGGGGGTACATTTGTATTCAGCCCCCCCCCCCCCCCGGAGTCAATACTTTGTAGAACCTCCTTTCACTGCAATTACAGCTGCAAGTCTTTATAGGGATGTCTCTACCAGCTTTGCCCATTCTTCTTTGCAAATCAGCTCAAGCTCTATCAGATTGGATGGAGAGCGTCTGTGAACAGCAATTTTCAAGTCTTGCCACAGATTCTCAATTGGATTTAGGTGTGAATATGCTTTGAACTAAAACCGGGGGTCCCCAAACTTTCTAAACAAAGGGCCAGTATACTTTCCTTCAGACTTTAGGGGACCGGATTGTGCCCATCACGTCAAACATGTCCAGGTCCCCAGTGGGATTAAGCAATTTTCAAGTCTTGCCACGGATTCTCAATTGGATTTAGGTCTGGACTTTGACTGGTCCATTCTAACACATAAATATGCTTTGATCTAAACCATTCCATTGTAGCTCTGGCTGTATGTTTAGGGTCGTTGTCCTGCTGGAAGGTGAACCTCCGCCCCAGTCTCAAGTCTTTTGCAGATTATAACAGGTTTTCTTCTAAGATTGCCCTGTATTTGTCTCCATCCATTTTCCCATCAACTCTGACCAGCTTCCCTGTCCCTGCTGAAGAAAAGCATCCCCACAACATGATGCTGCCACCACCATGTTTCACAGTGGGGATGGTGTGTTCAGGGTGATGTGCAATGTTATTTTTTTCCGCCACACATAACATTTTGCTTTTAGGCCAAAAAGTTCAATTTTAGTGTCATCTGACCAGAGCACCTTCTTCCACATGTTTGCTGTGTCCCCCACATGGCTTATCCCAAACTGCAAACGGGACTTCTTATGGCTTTCTTTCAACAATAGCTTTCTTCTTGCCACTCTTCCATAAAGGCCAGATTTGTGGAGTAGTTGTCCTGTGAACAGATTCTCCCACCTGAGCTGTGGATCTCTGCAGCTCCTCCAGAGTTACCATGGGCCTCTTGGCTGCTTCTCTGATTTATGCTCTCCTTGCCCGGCCTGTCAGTTTAGGTGGACGGCCATGTCTTGGTAGGTTTGCAGTTGTGCCATACTCTTTCCATTTTCGGATGATGGATTGAACAGAGCTCCGTGAGATGTTCAAAGCTTGGGATATTTTTTTATAACCTAACCCTGTTTTAAACTTCTCCACAACTTTATCCCTGACCTGTCTGGTGTGTTCCTTGGCCTTCATTGATGCTGTTTGTTCACTAAGGTTCTCTAACAAACTTCTGAGGGCTTCACAGAACAGCTGTATTTATACTGAGATTAAATTAAATACAGGGGAACTCTATTTACTAATTAGGTGACTTCTGAAGGCAATTGGATCCACTAGATTTTAGTTAGGGGTATCAGAGTAAAGGGGGCTGAATACAAATGCACCCCCCCCCCCCACACTTTTCACATATTTATTTGTAACACAATTTGAAAACCATTTATAATTTTCCTTCCACTTCACAATTATGTGCCACTTTGTGTTGGTCTATCACATAAAATCCCAATAAAATACATTTGAGTTTTTGGTTGTAACATGACAAAATGGGGAAAATTTCAAGGGGGATGAATACTTTTTCAAGGCACTGTAGTTGGTATCAGTTGGATAAAGTAAACCCCATGGTTGGTATTAGTGGGATACAATAAGCCTCATTTTTTGTGTCAGTGGGATAAATTAAAACCCCTTCATTGGTGTCAGTGTGATAAAGTAAGCCCCATCATCCTATCATTGCTGTCAGTGGGTATAAAGTGAATCCCAAATTGTTGCTGTCGGTAGGACAAGAAGTCCATGTTCACATTGGGGTTCAGTGGTTACTTAGCTCGTCAATATGTAGCTCTGCCTGTTTCCTTCCCTTTGACCAAAACTTTGCTGCCACCACCAGCCAGGAGACCGCTCTTCCTGACAACCCTGGCATATTCACATTGCTGGGTGCTGGAATGCCAAGCACTCCACCTCCACTCTGCACATTGTCCTGGACCCTGTGGGACAGACTGAAGGACGCAGACTGCTGGACAGAACACCAGACATGTGCCAACTATGGCAAAGTTAAACCATTTCAGAAAATTGACGTTTTGATGTTTTTTGACAATTTGTTCTGTTTGATATCAAGGTACTGGCAAGAACCTTTAAACAGCAATTGTCCCAGTTTAATTTAATGAATAATCTATTAATGAAGAAGTTCTATCAATAACAGTGCTCTATCTTTCAAATTCCCGGTGTAGCTTGGATTGTTTTGTGTCAGCAACTAGTACAGACAACTGTCAGATGTGTGAATACCTGTTGGGACTTTGCAGGCGCTCCTGTGATTGACAGGTGCCAGGTATCTCCATGTGCTGCCTGGTGTGTTTTTGTTATTGGAGATCACATTTATACATGAGACTTCTCTGATCTCATCAGTCATTGTGTCTATCTCTGATCTCATCAGTCATTGTGTCTATAAGGCTTGTTGGATCTGCTCCGGCACTGGTTTATACAGGAATGAGGAGGAATCTCTGCCGCATTCTGTCAGTTAACACATCCATAGAGATGACCTGTCAGTGTAGGAGTATTCAAGCTAATACCTTGCTGTTGAGAACTAAGGGCCTTTGGCGTCTCTTCAATAAAGCTGTCTACCTAACATGTCAAAAAGGGAAAGTGAGTTTTGGGACTTTAAATGAGGCAGACACCAAAGGGATGCCTGCCTCCATCCCTACCATTAGTTTACAAAGGGGGAAGAGAGAGAGATGGGACTTTTTTTTTTCTTTTTTTTTAATCCTTTTTATTATAATTTCAAGGTGAATACATAACAAACAGCCTATTGGGCGGTAGGCTCTATCGCTACTATAAAACTGAAAAAATAAATAAATAAAAAAATAAAAAATAATAAAATAAAAATATATAAAAAGGGGGAACATATATATTAAACAATATATATTCCTAACAAAACCACTGTACACTCAACCACCTGTGCAGAATGTGCATAGTAATCGAGAGGTGGGACTTTAAATGAAGCACACAGCAGTAAAAGAGTAGGTCAAGCGACTGGGAAGTTACATTTATTTATATTATACAATCATAATTCATTGAATAAAGTATTCTGGGCATCAAACCTCTAAAAATACCTTGGGCATCAAGCCTCTACAAAATGAATCTCAAATCATTGAAAATAAATAATGAACCACAATCCAGTAAATAGTACAATATAATAAAAACATAAATAACAATGAATACATATATATATATATATATATATATATATATATACACAATTTATGGTAGGAACTTGGGTAGCCAATAATATCTTCATAGATAACAACATTGCCGTAATAAAATTCAGGGTATGGATAGAATGATATAAAGTCTTAGTATTCGAATACTAAGACTTTATATCATTCTATCCATACCCGGAATTTTATTACGGAAATTTTGTTATCTATG